>JAKOGI010000158.1:220000-377500 GCA_029747015.1 Carnegiea gigantea | reverse complement strand
GGACTACTATGAATCCTTCAAACATATTAAAATATTACTTGAAAGCCACTTAGTCAAGATACTAGGATCCCACATTCGAAAACCGTAAATCATAGAGTTTACGGTTATGGTCTAGAGTTTACAAGTTCCGGGTTTTAAAATTTAAGGTGTAGTGTAAACATTAATATTTAAATAGTTGCATAAACAACCCTAAACCCTTAAGTTACTATACTATTTTTATCTTGAATTTTGTCATAAGTTATCCAAGGTAGTTCTGTATACATTTAGGGGATAACTTGTATGAATTGTTATATATGATACGCCTAACATTAACTTTAATGTCTATAATTTAACATTTAGTGCTTATGATTAAAACTCTCAAAAGGCATAACTCTAAGGTTTATGGTTTAACACTTAGGGCTCATGATTGAAGGTTGAACTCCAAGATTCAAGACAATAACAAATATATTTTTAGTTTTGAACTGTAAACTCTAAGTCTTAAATGCTTAACCACAAAAGCTGAACCCTAAACCCTATATATTTTGAGGCGGGATATTGCTTAGTTTTTCTCATTTCCCTTCACTTTCTCTCATTCTTTTAACTTTTTAATTTTTTTTAACAAAGCCTTTATAACCCCATACATATCCCGAATATCTTATCATATTATCCCAAGGTGGTAATACATATTTGGGTTAATATGTCTGAATTGTTATATATGTTACGAGTAAACTTAACCAACACTCTAATTACTAACTCTAAACCTTACACACTAAACTCGAAACCTACACTTGAAACACTTGAACCCTAAGCCTAAATTAACCCTAAATCTTAAACCTTAAACCTTAAGCCCTATACTCTTAAATTCTAAACGTTAAACGCTAATTCATAAAATCTAAATCTCAAAAAGTTGAAGCCTTAGCCTTTCAAATGTATTGACATATCACCTAAATGTCACTTACTCAAGCACATAGTCGCTTTCCTCCAAATTGTCTTTGTTTAACATTGATAAATATGTTTCCTTTCTGAACCCCTGAACTTAAATTCCAAAACTCTCATCTTTTGGTTTCTTTTTTCCCCCCTAAACCCCAAACCCTATGACTTATATGCTAGAAACATCGATGCTTTTGGTGATACTTCAATTTATTCGAATGGTTGAACCCCGAACCTTTGTATGCTAAACCCTAAACCCTGAACTTAAACTGTAAACCGTATACCCTAAACGCTAGACTTGTAAACCCTAATTTCCAAACCTCAAACATAAATGTTAATTTGTAAAACCTCAAGTGCAAAACGTTGAATCCAAACCCTAAACCATAGAGTTTAGGGTTTATGAGTTTAAAGTTTAGTGTTTTACTTGTATCATAAAGTTCTGATTTTTGAGTGTACTATTGCCTAGTCTTTTTCATTTCCCTTCATTTTCTCTCTTTTTCTCTTTTTGTTTTTAAACTAATCCTCCACAACCTCATACATATTGCCAATATTTTTCTATATTATTCCATATATACATATTCGGGCTAACATGGTTGAATTGTTATATATGTTACAAGCAATGTCAACCAAAACTCTAACTATTAACCCTAAACATTAAATACTAAACCCAAAACCTACTCCTGAAACTCTTGAACCCTATGGTTAATACGCTAAACGTTATACCTTTTAAACTTCTCCTTATGACATATATGATAACTTGTTACCTATAACTGAAAAGCTATCTATATTGACTTAGGTACCTTTGCATAAATTTGAGGTGAACTATTCAAATATATTTAAGAGTTTTTAAAGAGTCACCAATTTTTAAGTACACTTAATCATATATCACAAAATAAATAATAATTATCTATTATCCTTATAAATAATATAACTTTATACAAGAATATTTATTAATAAAGGTAATGATAACAATTTTTGTTTTACTGAAATTTTGTTCAATTAAGATTTTTAAGCCCATTGACACCTTATTTGAAGCCATACGTATTAATCTTGAAGATTTTATCCAAATTATTATAAAAAAGTAAGTGTATTTTTTACTTCTCTTTCCTTTTTCTTTTTTTAGGCTCTTCTCCTTATGTAAGACTACTTCCTTAGAAATTTTGGTATTTAATTCTTAATAACTCATATTAAATAGTTATTTAGCGATATGTAGGAGTTTATAATAGAAACCTTAAACCACTAAGGTTCAACCTATTCCAGTTTAGGGTTTAGGGTTTAATATTTAGCGTTTAGGTTTTAACAGTTTAAGGTTTAGGCTAGTTTTAATATCTTATATTAAGATGAAAAATAATTGAAAAATAAGAAAGAACTAAAAAATGTTAAATTTGTCTTCAAATTAGAAAAATGGTGGCAATTTCTTCATTTAAAATCTTATAAGAACAAAAAAGATATGTAATTACAAGTTATTAAATAATTAAATAATTATATTCCATTAATAAAAGATTATCAAAATTGTTTTCTGACAAGAAGAAATTAAAAAACCTATATTCCAGCGTATCCCATGCCCTAGCTGAAATATACCAGTAATTGCATTCCATCTCCCCCCTCCCCCCCCACAAAAAAAAAAGAAAAGCTGTACTGAATGCACTCAAACGAAACTTCAAACCTAAAAAAATAGGTGACCCCTTGTGTCTTCTCTTCCATTGATCGGAACAAGGGAACGGATCCTGTACTCCACCACTCCAAACGATCGCCTTAGAAATGGCCGGCCACAATGTCCTCCCGGAGCCACCACCGTTGCACCTTCACTTTCCCCCTTTCCCCTCTTTTCTGTCCGTAGAACAGAGGGTTGGTACCCTGTTTCAATCCCTGCTTCGACCTCCTCCAGTTGCTCCACCACCCTCAGCTACTGTATTTGCCACCATATATTTGACCCACTGCTGCCGTAAAAGCTCCAACGTCTCCGAAAAGTAAACAAGAAACGAAAGCGAAGCAAATCGATACAAACCAAATTTGAACAGGGCAATCCAAATTCAAACCCAAATTGTCCAGATGCCAAGTGAATCATGAGCTATACTCAAATTTAATAAAACGAAATACATTGTAGCAAATTTATGAGACTAAACACTAATCTAGATTGAACAATAATGAACAAAAAAGAAAGGATAAAAAATCTGGCCAAAAAAACGAATGAAGAACAATTCTAAACTCCAATATATCTATCAACTACTCTATCCACTTCTACTGCTCTCAAACCAATCTTTTTTGTCGTGATTTATGGCATTTGTTGGCAATTACCTTCATCCCCCATCATATTAAAGCTTTGCCTTTAATGCCCACTTTGTGAGAGGAACAGATGATGATGATGAAGAATGTGAGTAATGGTAGGGGGAACGGATGAAGAGGATAACGAAGATGAGGGACAGAAAGAAGATGATTGGAGTCTTTGTTCTCTTAAAAAAACAGAAAAAAGGTGAGACCTGGAATTTTTTGAAGGAGATAGAAAGAGGAGGGATAGGAGGGCCAGTGGTGTCAGAATGCATGTAAGGAATCGGAATGGTGACGACAGTATCGGGGAAGATTACTAACAGGTGTTCGTTTATTTTTTATATTACTGAAAGGTGTTTCGGTCACCGCAATTTATCCTGTAACGAGACGGCCTCCTCTTGCATGTCAGCTTGTCCTAATTGCCTTTATGATTTGTTCCCCCTTTTGTTACAACAGAGAAATTCTATCTCTCTACCTACTGACATCAGTCTTTAATATCTTTCTTCTCTTTCTCTCTCTCTTCATATAGTCCGTCATGGAATGCAAACACGTGATATTTTCTACGAAATCTTTGAACTTTAGAAGTCAATTAAAATTAATTTTAAAATAAACTAAATTTTAATACAATGGAAGCAATTTTTTAAAATATTAATACGATAAATTTTTTATTAAAATCTATATTTACAGAAGTAGCTAGTAAAAAATTAACACTAATTTTTATTATAAAATAATCAAGTGTAAATGTTATCCTTAACAACAGCATTTAGAAAAATATTTTTTTAATAACTCAAAGTCAATTATGTTTTATGAAATAACTAATATTATATTTAAGTTAATGATCATATAAGACAATCCAATTAAAAAAACCTTAAATGCAAGGTATATGATTACTCCTCTTACTTATAATTCTTTATTCTTGTAAATATTTTTAAAGTAAAAGTTCTTTTTTTCATTGTACATGATAGAAAATTAAACTCTTTTATTTTTTTTCTAATTTTAAGTGAAATATATGAAATCTTATCTTCACTATTCTTTTCTTGATATAAATAAATTAATTTTAACAATTTGGTGTCTGATTTTAAACGTTAATTTTTAATTTTTAATTAAAATTTTTATTCTTGTTCTATTTTATTGCTAATTTCTTCAAATTTTTCTTACCTTAGAGACATAAAAAAATGTTAAAAGATATCTTAAACCCTGATCGTAAATTGTTACCGTAAATGTTAATCCCCTAAGTGTTAGGCCCTTAATCCTAAGCCTTAAATGCGCAATTCCAAACCCTCAACCACAAAACTTGAACCTAAAATCCTAATTGTTGATAGTTCAACTTAACTATAACCCCCAAATATTAAAGTATAAATATCATAGTTTTGTATCTTGTTCACTTGTATCATAATAGACGTTATATCTCCTACTTATAAATCTCATAGCTAATACGAGATTATGCAACTTTTGAGTAATTTCTTGATCTAATAGCACAAACAAAAGTAGTCTAAATTACTTGATCTAATAGCACAAATAAAAAGTATTCTAACTCGAAAAATGAAAACTTGGAATGACCAATGATTTTTTTTAACTTTTCTTTTCTTTTTTTGTTAGTCTTTCTCCTTCAAATAAGACAACCATCTACGTAATTTTAATATTTAAAGGATTTGAAAATCATATTGAATAGTTTTATCAAGTGATGAGTAAATTATTTTTCTGCTTTTGTTTTAAGGGTTTTTTTCAAAAAGAGAAACGAAAACAAGAAGTAATAAATAAAAGGGCATAGAATAAATAACGGAAAATTGGAAAAATTAGTTAATCTATAGTTTTGAGATATGATTTATCATATAAACAAATACAATATAAAATCCTAAGTTTTATCGTTTAACATTTAGTGTTATGGTTTATGTGTGAACTTTAAGACTAGTATCAAGAACTAAGGTTTCAATGTAAACTTTATAACTAATATCAAGAAAGTACTATTTATTGTTAACTAGATCTGCCCGCAACTGTAGGGGTTGTTACTGAGTATATTAAGTTTTCGAACTGTATACGCCAACCTTGGTTGGTCGCATATGCTAACCTAGGGTGGTCGATTATGACAACCTAGGTTAACTAGATTGCATATGCGGCTAAACCTTGGATCTATTTGGTTTCAGATTTCTCTTATCTTTCGTTCAAGTAAACTCGATTTTTTCTTTGGCTAGAATCCACACAATCTCATCAAAAATGTCAAACTCAAACATAGAGTAGAAAAGGGGTACAAAAATACTAACTTATGTAACAAAAAAACTTGAATATATAGTTAGCAACTAACACCCTTCAAATACTATGCAAACTGACAACAATTAACATATGCTTTATTAACTTAATTTTATATTAGTGTTGTTATAGTTGAACAAAAATGGCGACCTAATGCAAAACTCGTTAATTAAAAATATTTTTAACTCATTGTTTTAAACCCTAATTTTCGATACTTAATTGTGCCTTAGCTCAACGATAAATACTAAACAATAGATCATTAAAATTGAACCTTAAACCCTCAGCATTTATGGTTACAGTTTAGGGTTTATGTTTAGGATTAAGGTTCATCAGGATTTTTGTTTGTAGAAGTCAAAATCTTGGGATGCAAAACTCTAAGGTTTATCGCTTTATATATATACATATATATATTTATGTGTGCGTGTGTGTGTATGTGCGTGCGAGCGTGTGTGCGCGCGTGCATTAGATAAGAAATTAAAATGTTCATAAAATAACAGCATGATTGTAATATATCAATAAAATAATAAAGTAATCTAATTTTCTAGTTTAATATGATGACATGGTCAAAATCATATTGATTGAAAAATAAGTAGAAAAATGGTACCAAAAAAACAGGAAAAGAAAAATGTACCCAATGCCTATTTCATAATTATAACATCCCCGTAAATCAATTTGTATTTAGTTATTTTTAATTGTATATTAATTACATGGTTATGGGTTCAATCAAATGCATGAGTCCTATGAAATTAAGGCATAATAAAAGATTTATTCAAATTAATATATTTGTATAAATATGAGTTATTTAATATTTTTTTGTGCAAATAATAATATGGATATTTATATCAACACACATGAATAATGTAGGATTTTCAACGAAAAATTTAATTAAGTTATATATAATTTTAATCTTTGTTTTAAAAAAATAATAAAATAAAATAAATCAAGCCTAACAAATAAACTTGAACGAAATGATAAAAAACAGATCTAAAGAGTGGAAGTAGAGCACAGAGGGGGAGGCATTGAAAAAGGTGAAGCAGCGTGAGTTTTGAGGGCACTGCATATGGGGTCCGCCATCACAAAACAACACCTGCTTGTAAGGAATAAAAAGTAACATTAACATCTTCTGGTAATTTTCCCCAGGCATCATCGCCAAGCAATCTGTCAACTTTATCGGACACCCGGTGGAAATCCCCGTATAAATTAACCCTTGTACGAGTTTCATACAAATTAGGGCCACACTACAGGGCGTTGCTGATGGGTGAAATCACTTGATTGTTTCTGACATCACGTACTATCAATTTTTACAAGGAATTTTCATTTTATTTTTTTATTTTTTTTACCGATCTTCATTTTTTTTTTGGGGGTCAGTTAGGAGCAAATACAACGTTATCATAGTCCAAGCTAATTCATGAACTTTCTTTACTAGTTGTCTATTATCTTAAAGACTCTTAGGATGTTAAAGTATAGACAAAGTTGTTTGCCATAGGCAAAAAGAGCCTTTCGCTTGGCTTTAGTCTTCCTATGACTATAGATGTTTGTAGAGAGATAAGGCTACTTATATCTGAATCTCCTTACACCCCACGAAAGTGGGACCCACACTAAGAGGTGGTGTTGTTAGCCTTTACTTGAGTTGGCATTAGACTTGGTGAATGGGTTATTTGGTTTGAGTACGGGTCGTTTTATGTTTGGGTTGGGTCATATTTTGGGTTTAGTGACATTTAAGGTCAGTTTGGTTTGGATCGAGTGAACTTCAGTTTGGGTCGACTTCGGATTAACTAATTTTTGGTCAAATAAGATTGTCATGCAACAATAAGCAGCCTTGTAAAAAATTTCGGGTTGAATATGACTCTGTTTGGGTCAATTTGAATTTCAGGTCCACTTTCGTGTGAACCTTCATGGAGTTTATCTAGATGTTTACATTCGTATAGCCTTTTCTTTGCTCTAATTAATGTTAAGAGAACCAGATCGAGTCAACCAGTCGAACCAGTCGGACTAGGAACCAGTGAGCTTAGCGGGCTAGAAGAGATTATGACTCGCTTGCACAATTGAATTGGAAAAATTCGATGAAGCCCGAATGACCTGGTCAATGGTTGAACCGGCCGAGCCATGGTTAAAGGGGGATTTCCAGAAATAAATTAAAAAAAGAAAGTCCATAGCCTAAACCATTAGGCCAGCGCCACTCCATTGTAGGTATTCATTGCTTTTTCCAGTGCTCCCAGCATCAAATTGCAGCTTTCTTTGAGTCTATTTTATCTCTTTCAGAGTTTGAAAATCAAATCTAAAAATTCAAAGTGAGAGGGCTAGATATAGATGGAGAGAGTAAGGGCAACTTCGTCACCATGGTTGAAACCAAGCAATTAATATGCTAAAAGAAAGTAAGAATGATATCATGATTGAGGGAAGGAAAAGAGAGAAGAGAGAGGGACAGAGAGAAAGAGAGAGAGAGAGAGGGAGAGAGAGATTAGGCATAGATGTTGAGACTTGTAGGTGTCGAGTTTGCCGACAGCTAAATCTGTATGACGGTCTAGGGTTTAGCACTTAGGAGTATTCAAATCTCATATGCTCCCCTCACAAAATAAAATTAAATAAATGTTTCATGTGTTGATGGCCTAAAAAAAGAGTATAAAGAGCTAAAACAAATTCCTTCTTCCATTTAATTTGTTTCCATGGCCTAGACAACACAATACTTTTGTAAAGTCCAAATTAATATTTTGTTTTAACTAATCTGTGGAATTGTAATATATAAAACTATTTTGTGTAAGATCTTTTTAGTAGTTTAACATGTTGCATAAGTTTGTAGGCAAATTTGAAAAAAAAAATAACTACATCAAATGTATAAATTTTTTTTTTTTGGGTTTCATGGGGTAATGCCAGTCCAACCGGGTTAGATGGTAAATAGGGCCAACTGGTCTAACCTCGCTCCAAATGGTGCAACTGGCTTGCCCATTGACCCACTCGACAAATTGGTTTGATCTACAGATCAGTTCTCTTAACATTGCCACTAATTCCATAGCTAGTTTAATGGCCGTTAATTCTATAATAAATGAACACTCAGCTAGAATTGACTAAGCTATGGAACTTAAGTGGTGTAGCCCATCATAGATGACCACCCTTAACCATCTCTGTTGATCTTTTTTGCTTCCATGAGCCATCCACAATAATGGTTGCTTATGGAATACCCTAGAGTCAGATTTTATGAGTGGATGAACAATGATGTGAGTTATGCTAGAGGATCTTGGGAAGATGTTTGCTTTTCAAGGCTTGACTTTCTGAGAGCTATTCCTCTTATATGTTGGGATCACTTGCTCATGTATATATGAAATAAGTCTACTAGAGTGAGTTGATGGTTTTAAAATTGAGTCTAGTTTCTTATGATCCAAATGCTTTAGAGTGAGCAGAGGAATTGTCCAGCCAATAGCATCTCTTGTTTATCTAATTTATAGAGGTAAGTAATCCATTCCTTTAGCCAACATTTGAAAGATATCATTTGGTTGGCTTTAATCCTGAGACCTAGATTGCAAGTGGCCTAGAATATCTGGGGTAGAGGGCAATAAAGAGATAAGTGTTCCTTTATTTCTTTGACATTATAACACATTGGGCACTGTGTCTCCTGACTCAAGCCTCGACATCTGCAATTAAAGCTTGGAGCAGTTTTCAAAATAACAATTTCTATTTGTTTGGTATCCAGAGGCTTCATAGAATATTCCATATTTGGCTGTGTGCTTGTTGACATTCATGTTGTCTCTCAGCTTTAACCAACCTAGTATGGCTAGATTTTATTGTATAGTCTCTTGTCTTCATATGGTTCCACACAATAGCATTTTCCCTTACCTTTGATCTAATTGGGATAGTTCAAATATTGTTTTCTGTGTCCTATGAGAATAGTCACCTTACTAGAGACGCATTTCATCTTTCCCTATTGTCATCAAGTAGCCTGTTAACTATGTGATTTTGTCATTCTGCTGCTTCCTACTATCTTTGGAAACTGAGTGGTTTGTGTGGCAACCATTTTTCTAACCTAATTAAAATGTGATAATATTTACCTATAATCCATCTAAATCCTTTTTGAAATTTCATTATTGCTTGTATCAATCCGAATCTTCCCCAAGTTAGTGAATTAGATCACCTAACCAAAACAGTTGCTTCAATAGATGATGCCTCTAAATAGTTGGCAGTATAGATCTTAGATAAGAGGCAATCAACTTTAGTGTGTATCCTCCACACTTGAAAATAAATAAGGAATTATGAAATAAAACTATGTCCTATATGCCTAAACAACCCAACCCCTTAGGGAGTCATAAAACATCTATTTTGATCCAGTGGGTGGATCTGTTACCTTCCTCTCCAAACTAGAAACATCTAACAATAATCTTGCTCATCATTATAGCTACTCATGTAGGTAATTTAAAAATGGACATAATATGGTTTCCTAGTGTAACCAAGACAACATTGATTGGGATGAGCTTACTTGCATGTGTCACAAGCTTTGATTTCCATGCTTGGAGTTTACCTATATATGATCAATTGACATAAAGCAGGGCATCCAAGAGAGTTTCCTAAATTCAAATCATGTTCAAAATACCAATCAAGACAAGGAAGGTCAAGGTAATCTAGTAACACTCAGCCAGACAATCCAGAATTGATCATAGTATTGGATGGTATGATTCTGGGAGTTTTCAAGACTTTCTGTGGGCAAATCCTACTTTGCTGGACTCTTTAATATGTCTAATTTCACTATAGAAACCAATTTTGACATAAGTCATACGAATTTTGCTACTTGGTCCAAATAGTGAAGGCATGCTGAGAAAGTTCCAGTTTACCCACATTGGAAGATTAGGTGAAATCAACACCTTAAACCTAATTTAGGACTAGACTAGAATTTTTGCATAGGATGGTATTCAACATCCTAAGGTATAAAGCCATGTGGAGAAATCCAAATCATAACTAGTTCTTCATGGAGTTTCAGCTGCGTTTTGTCAATTGTTGCAGTTTGAAGCCAATCTAGTTCCAGTTTGAGTTTCTAGTTAGTTCTCTTACCTAAACCTGATCTAGGCTTGATTTTTCAAATTGGGTTGCTTGTTGACATCCTAAGGAAGCTGTTTATGCCTTAAAATCAACTCTAAGTCAAGTATAGGTTAGAAAACCCACTTGATCATTTCTAGTGCTAATCCAAGTTTATCAAGCCTAAACAAGCTATTTTGACTTTGTTGAGCTTTTCCCTAAGGGAGAGGGTTTGGTGACCTATTTACTTGCCTCCATGGTTGGTTGAACATCCAGGAACATCATCATTGATGACCTTGTAGCTTTGGAAGCCCACTTAGCCAATGGGTTTGAGAAGTGACTCCCACATGCTCCGGAATGGACAACTGAAAAGCAACCACTTGCAGCCTTCTATTTGTCTCTCTACCATATGCAAGTGGTATGTTTAGGGTTAATCAATAATTTTTTAGCTCTAGGTTAGCTCTAAACAGTTTGTATTAATTAGACTCATACTCGTAATTAGCTTAAGCTAAAAATATTTTGCAAAACAGTTTAGTTAAGCCGGATGTGATTAGCCAAAGGAACTAGCCTATTTGATTGCGAGCTAGGGATGTGTACATTAGCTTGCTAGCTTGTTCATTTAAGGCAGAATTGATTAATGATCAACACTAGTTTTGTTCTAACGCAAACACTCTCAAAACCTCTTTTTCATCAATCCGGTTGATTTCTAGATTAGAGCGGTTCCCTTTAATCCAAGTTTGGTGGCGAAGCCTTTGTGATTTGGATAGTGGGTTCCTGAATTAGCTTGGGTGGTGGTGTAGCCTTTATCCGAATCATATCCTCTATTTTGATTCAAGCTCATTGCTGGATCAAAGCCAAGTCAAAATTAGATTGCAAACTAATCACATTGCTTGAGTTTATTGAAGACTCATGCATCAAAGTGGTATCAGAGATCAACTAGCTGAGTTTGCTTATTATTTTATTCAGTTTGTAATATTTTTGTGTTTTGAAACCATGTTTTTCATAGCTGCAAAGAACCTGATTTAGCCCAAACACTAATCTAGCTACAAAAGAACCTAAACTCCTCAAACAACCTATAATCGATTTCTAAACCATGTCCGGGAGGGAGGAAATCTATCCTTTTCAAACTAGAGTCCCTAGGGAGCTAAGTCTAAAGGAAGCTTGTGAGTTAGGGAGGGGGAATGCCGTACTCTAACTCCAGAGGATGTCTAGACCCTCACCACTAGCTTGGCTGAAGTTCTGGCCCAGTTTAACAGAGGAAGTAAGAGGAGAGATCGTGGTCATGTAAGAATAATCCAAGCTCATATCATTCATCTTCATAACCAGATGAACACTCATCTAGGGGAAGAAGAAGGCCACCAAGGACTAATGAGGATAACTTGAGGGGTATGAAGTTTGATCCCCCTACTTTTGAGGCTACCTTGAACTAGGATGTGTACCTAGAGTGGATCCAAACTTTAGAGAGATTCTTTGATGTTAAAGGCTATTTTGATAAGAAATCCTTTAAGATAGCCATTCTCAAACTCAAAAAGTAAGCATCCCTTTGGTATGAAAATACTAAAAGACAAAGAGCCAAATAAGGACAGTCATGAATCGCTACTTGGTCCAAGTTAAAGAAATTGATGCACAAGAGGTTTCTACTTGAGGGTTACAAGAGGGATCTCTATCTTGGAGTGCCCTCCTTAAACCAGGGCCGAATGAGTGTGGAGGAATACATGAGAGAGTTTGAGCAACTCAAGATTAAAAGTGGATTGGAGGAGGAATTCTAGAGGGGCTAGACCAAAATATAGCAGAGAAGGTTGATCGCCAGCCTTATTAGGGTTTTAAGGATGTTTGTAAATTTGGCTATTAAAATTCAAAAGTATGCCAAGAACAAGAAACCATACACCATCTCCTATTCTTATCGTAACCCCCCTTCTAAGTCTTATTCCGCTCTTAAACCCGAAACTCAGCCAAAAAGAGATTCCACCAAATACAAAGGCAAGGGCATTGTTAGAGGGTTCCCTAAGCAGCTTGATAGTAAGAGGTGTTTCAAGTGGTAAGGGAATGGCCATTTCCAAGCTGAATGTCTAAACAGGAGAGCCCCCACCATTAAAGAGCTTAAAGAGATCGATAAGAGCATTATTGAGCAAAGTGAAGGGGAAACTAAAGAAGAAGAAGAGGCCACCATTCTAACTCCTAAAGTTGGGGTGTTTCTAGTCCTTAAGAGAGTTTTGCACACCAATGGAAGAAAGCCAAAGGGAACTCATCTTCACTCCTGGTGTGTAATCCAGGACAAGGTATGTAGTTTAATTATTGATGGAGGTAGTTCTACCAATGTTGCTTCATCCCATCTAGTTGTCAAACTTAAGCTACCTACTGTCCCTCACCCTCGGCCCTATTCCTTGCATTGGCTCAAGAAAGGAAATGAAGTTCATGTAACCAAACAAGTTTCAATTGCATACATCAAAGGTAGCTTTAAAGATGAGGTGCTTTGTGATATATTACCCATAGATGCATGTCATTTGTTACTTGGGAGGCCATGGCAGTTTGACAAAGGTGCTATTCATAATGGAACAGCTAACGCTTACACCCTTAAGGTCAAAGGCTATAACTACACCCTCGGTGCTTTGCCCTTAGCCAAATCCAGAATGTTAAGCCTAGTCATGTGGGAGGGAGACACAAGTGAGAAAGCTTCATTTTTGAATGTAACATGGGTGAAGGGATCCATCAATGAAGGTAAACTAGTTTATGCCTTACTTGTTTTTGCTAGAAGGAGAGGGAGAGACATCTTTACACCTCCTTGCTCAGCCCCTTGTATATAAGTTTGTGGATGTGTTTCCTAGTGATGTACCCCTAGGATTACTCCACTTAGAGGTATTGAACATCAAATTTACCTACTGCTCAGAGCTGTGCTACCAAACAAGCCAGCTTAAAGGTGTAACCCTACTGAAACCAAGGAACTTCAGAGGTAAGTCTAAGAACTAATTGATAGAGTATACATTCGAGAAAGCATGAGCCCTTATTCTGTTCTAACTTTACTTGTCCCAAAGAAAGATGGAACCATGAGGATGTGTATGGATAGCTGAGTCATAAACAATTATTAAAATAAAGTATAGGTAACTTATTCCTAGACTTGATGATATGCTGGATGAATTGCATTGTTGACTGTATGAGTCACATAATAATTTTGATGATAACAAACAATGTGGATAATAATTATATATGAAATAGTCGTTTATCGAATATTTATAGTATTTGTCAGTTTCATATATAACGTTCTTAGTGGTCCAATTTATCAAATTAGTTATATGTTTATTAATGCATGGGCTTAATAGTTGAATAATTTAAGTCTTTGACGAAAAGCTTTGATTAATTATTAATGGAAGTGATATGATAAAATACTGAGTTTCCATGGATATTTATCCATATAATCTAAATGAATAATATTAACGGATTTGATTGGATCAAGTTGTCTATCCAAATATGTGTTTATAGATAGAAGAATATGGGAGTATCATTCAAAATCAAAAGACTTTATTTGATTGATATATTTTAGCCACTTTAAATTTGAAAATCAAATTTGAATACCATACAAGATCAATTATGAACAATATTACTTTGCTTCAATCTTTTATGATTTGATCTTGCTGAGTTAACTTATATAACGATATATTCTATTAACTGAGACACAACTTTGATTTGCAAAATAATATCAAAATGATGCTCAAAATCTCTTGTTGCTTATTTCCAAGAGATTATCAACATCATGTACAAGAAAATATCATATGCAGCTTGTCCAATGTGGCTGATTTACAGAGAACATCAACTCAAAATATTCAGCTTACAAGAAAATCAAATCAGAATCTGCAGATTATATTTCAAGGGCCTGAAATCAGATTTCAGGATATTCTGGGCAGAAACTTCCTTCTTGGCTGTTTAAGATCACGATCTATAAGCCTATAAATAGTGATCACAAGAGCAAGCAAGTGAGAAAAAGCATTGAGATTACATATTGGGTTATTGTACTAGGCTTTATTTTGAGATCAAAGAATTGAGGTGTGAAAAATTATTAAGAAGTGAACTTGTTTGTAAGGTCAACTCCCCCTAAACTAAACCAAGAGGTTGGTCTATATGATTGGGATCTCTATAGTGAGGTGGTTGTAAGAGATTGTTGAGAGTTCATCTTAATTTTTTTTAAAAAAAGGTAGAGTGTTAAATCCTAGAGTTGGATAACTCTAGGTGGGGACTTTAGCCTAATTAAGGCCCAACCTCGTTAAAATATCCTTGCGCATTATCTCTATTTAATTTTTACATTTGATTTCAATTTTAATTTTATTTTTGCAATCACCCTATTCACCCCCCTCTAGGGTGATCTAAATCTTCAATTGATATCAGAGCCAGTCCCACACTTCTTTTGACTTAACAGTCAAGTGGGTGACGATCATGGCTTTTTCAGAAGATGTCAATATTGAAGGGCGCTCTACTATTAGACCCCCCTTATTTAAAGGAACAAATTTTCATTATTGGAAAGCTACTAGGCAAATGTTTATTGAATATACTGACATGGAATTATGGGAAATTGTGAATAATGGGCCTTACTCTATTCCTATGGTTAAAAATGACAAGAGAGAATTCATTGATAAACCAAAAGATCAGTATACGAGTGCCAACTGGGATAAACTTACCAAGAATTCAAGAGCTAAGTATATTCTTTATTGTGGTTTGGATTCTAATGAATATAACCGAATTTCTGTGTATGATACAGCTTAGCAGATTTGGAACAAACTGATTGTTACATGTGAAGGGACAAGTCAAGTCCGTGAAACCAAAATGAATATGTTCATACATCAATATGAGCTATTCAAAATGCAGACGGACGAATCGATAAATGATATGTTTACCTGGTTCACTGACATCACTAATAACCTAAAGTTGCTTGGTAACATCTACCCAAATGAAGAGATGGTGAGAAAGATTCTTCGATGTCTTCGAAAGAACAAAAGGGGACCAAAAGTTACCGCAATCGAAGAAGCTCAAGATTTGAAGAAGATAGAATTGGATGATCTTCTGGGAAAGCTCTTAACACATAAGATTCATCTTAGATTAGATGAGGGAGAAAGCTTAAAGAAAGGAATAACACTAAAAGCTATACAAGACGATGCAACTTTCGAGGAGGAAGAATCTAATGACAAGGATGAAGAGGCATTTTCATTGATCGTTCAAGGCCTTAAAAAAATGGGGCTAAAGCAAAAATTCAACCAATGAGGATTTAACTTAAAAGGATCCACATTAAAAAGAAATGAAAAATTCTTTGAACGTAAGTTTTTTTGTAAAGATAATACTAATGTTAGTTCTTGTTATGGATGTGGTATGTAAGAACATTTGTTGAAGGATTGTCCACTCATCCAAAAGATGAGAAAATCACGGAGATTTAATAAGAAAGACAACTAGAGAGCAATGATCGTAGCTTGGAGCGATAGCGACACAAGTGACAGTGAAAGTGATGAAGAACACACTGCCAACATCTATCTCATGGCAAAAGAAGGACAAGATGATGGAAGATCTGAGTATGAAAGTACTAATGAGGTAGATATATCGGCTCTCCATGAAGAATTAATTAACGCCTTAGTTAGTTTCACTAAACTAGAGCAGAAATATTTATCTAAATATAAAGATCCCAAGGGAAATTTTTGAGAATTAATCAAAAAAATGTAGCTCTTGAAAAACTGAACAATGATCTTCATGATAAAATTAAAAGTTTAGAAAATAAAAATATGAAATTGCAAGGCAAGTGTGATAAAGATCACAAAATAGTTTTAAAATTCCACACAAGGACAAGAAAATTTCGACAAGCTACTTCGTACACAAAGAGCACGCTTTAACAAAGAGGGAATTAGATATAATCACTCTAACAAAAAGAATACCCATAAGAATTTCTTTGTTAAATCTACTCCATATAGAAAGAATGTTAGAATGCGTAATTATTGCTCTAAAATAGGTCATTTCCATGCTCATGTCTACTTAAAAAACCATCTTCAGAGATTATTCAGATTTAGATTCCAAAGGGAATAAGACCACTTAACATGGTAGACACTAATGTGCCCAAATTTTTCAAAAGTAGTTTAAGAAATATTTAAGTTTATTTTGTACGAGTACTTGATGGCTGAGCCAAAAAACAAAAACTCAATTCATATTATTGAAGTCCTATTATTGGTTACATTCTATCTTTGAAAATTGAGGCAAATAATTCCCCTTGCTATATTTATTTGAGGATGAGAAAGAGATCAACAATCCACACATATATATATTGTTCCATGCATGCTTGAAAAGTCTGATTACTTTTGATTTATCTTCTTGACTTGTACACTTTTCATTTGTCTTCTTGACTTGGACAATTAAAATGAGTCATCTTAATAAACATGATCTTGATATTGCAAGGAAGAAACATCGTATATTGCTAATATCCAATATTTTCATATCTTTTGTGATCTTATATCTCTATTAATGAAATTACATACATTATTTGAAGTATAGTTATGATAGTGTCATTTTTCCAAACAATTATGTACATCGCATCCAACATATTACTCATAGTTTTAATAATTTTATTGACCAATATGCCATTGATATATAAATTATGTTATAATAGTTTTGGCATAAATTAAGAGGGAGATATAATGAGTTCTCAATGGTACATGTCCCTAACCCCTCTATACTTGACATCATGTATCTAATTATCTTTATCAAGGGGGAGAAAGAAATTGAACTATATGATAAATTTCTCATATGTTGTTATCTCCATGCCTACATGATTTTTATTATCTTAGGCACTAGTCATACTGCTTAACTTACATTGAATTTTTCACATGAATTGGATTATACTTTACCTCTTAAATTATCCTAGGTCAATTATGAAATGAGCACAAATAATTGGTTTTTAATGGCTAATAGTTTTATATGCTTTTTGACCATATGCATGAGTAATATAGAAATTTTATTTCTTAGATATTAGTATATGTATTATAGATTTTGATGGTAACATTTAATTTAATTTTTAAATTTACATATAAAATCTAATGTTTATTTTCTTGGGAACATAGAATATTTTCATGCCCCAATATATGCTTCAATTATATTTACGTGGGGATAGAGTTCATGCTTCTATTTGATATATTTTATGTAACAATCTACACCATATCTAGATATGAACCCATGATCTCATAAGCCAGGTACACATCCATCTTTCGATTATGGCTTTGAGTTGGCATGACTTCTAATGTTTTATTGCATGACAAAAGGTTATTGCATCTCTCTTGCATACAATATTATATACATGCTTTAAATATTTTTGTAAGGAAAAATAGCTTGATTAATATGGTACAATACCCACACATTATACCTTATATGGCTACAATTTTTTTTAAAAAAATTATCATTTCGAGATTGTAGCCATCAATATGAATTGACGTGAATACTATTAGATGCTGAACTTGTATATCTCACACCGGATGAATTATGTTGAATTAATGATTTTCGAAAGGGAGAGATTTTCTCGATTATTTGATCTATGCCCTATATATAATTGCTTAGGAGGAGAAGTAATTTACTCTAAATTATCAATTTTGTTTTTCTTTCATATAGTTGTATCTCTTCCTTCTTCTTCTTAAATGTCACATTAGGGGAGCGATGCTACTAATTGGTTAGTTTATATTCTACATTCCTTTTTAATGATGACAAGGGGGAATAAAAATGAGCTTATGATAAGTGTATGCCAGAATCAAGGTATGCATACAATTATCACTTCCTATTAGTATTATTGTTTGTCATCATCAAAAAGGGGGAGATTGTTGACTCTAGGAGTCATAGTATAATTTTGATGATAACAAACAAGGTGGATAATAATTATATATGAAATAGTCGTTTATTGAATATTTATATTATTTGTCAGTTTCATACATAACGTTCTTAGTGGTCCACTTCATCAAATTGATTACATCTTTGATTAATACATAGGCTTAGCAGTTGAATAGTTTAAGTCTTGGACGAAAATCTTTGATTGATTATTAATGGAAGTAATATGACAGAATATTGAGTTTCCATGGATATTTATCCATATAATCTAAGTAAATAATATTAACAATTTGAGTGGATTAAGTTATCTACCCAAATATGTGTTTATGGATAGAAGAATGTGGGACTATCATTGAAAATCAAAAGGTTTTATTTGATTGATATATTCTAGTCACTTCAAATTTGAAATTCAAATTTGAATACCATACAAGATCAATTATAAAAAATATTACTTTGCTTCAATCTTATATGATTTGATCTTGCTAAGTTAACTTATATAATAATATATTCTACTAAATGAGACACAACTTTGATTTGCAAAATAATATCAAAATGATCTTCAAAATCTCTTGCTGCTTGTTTCTAAGAGATTATTAACATCATGTACAAGAAAAATATCATATGCAGCTTATCTAACATGGATGATTTGCAGAGAAGATCAACTCAGAATATTCAGCTCACTAGAAAATCAAATCAGAGTATGCATATCATATTTCAAGGGCATGAAATCGAATTTTAGGACACATTCTGGGCAGAAACTTCCTTCTTGGCTATTTAAGATCAGGACTTATAAGCCTATAAGTAGTGATCACAAGGGTAAAGATTCAAGGAAGTGAGAAAAAGCATTGAGATTACACATTGAGTTATTGTACTAGACTTTGTTTTGAGATCAAAGAATTAAGGTGTGAAAAATTATTAAGGAGTGAACTTGGAGTTTGTTAGATCAACTCCCTCCAAACTTAAACTAAGAGGTTGGTTTAAGTGATTGTGATCTCTAGAGTGAGGTGGCTCTGAGATATTATTGAGAGTTCATCTTATTAAAAAAAGTAGAGTGTTGAATTGTAGAGTTGGATAACTCTAGGCAGGGACTTAAGCCTAATTGAGGCCCAACTTTGTTAAAATATCCTTGTACATTGTCTTTATTTAATTTCTGCATTTGATTTTAAATTTTAATTTTAATTTTTGCAATCATCCTTCCCTTCTAGGGTGATTTGAATCTTCATACATGCCTCAAAGGTGTTTTCTAGGATAGACTTGAGGAGTGGATGCCATTATATTAGGATGAGGGCTGATAATGAGTGAAAGACAACCTTTAAAACAAAGCAAGACTTGTATGAATGGTTTATTATGCCATTTGGTTTATCTAATGCTCCTAGTACTTTCATGAGATTGATGAATGAGGTCCTTAAACCCTTCATTGGTCACTTTGTGGTAGTATACTTTGAAGATATTTTGATTTACGACCATAATGGGAGCGACCACTAGGCGCACTTGAGGCAAGTTTTTGAGGTTCTAAGATGATAAAAACTATATGCCAAGATAGAGAAGTGTGAGGTTTTCACTCCCCAACTCACTTTTCTTGGTTAGGTAGTTTCAGCTAAAGGCATATAGGTTGATTAAAGCAAGATTGAGGCAATCCAAACCCTGCCTCAGCCTAGATTAGTCATAGAGATGAGAAGCTTTCATGGTTTAGCTTCTTTTTACAGCAGGTTTATTAGAGATTTCAGCTTAGTTATGGCCCCCATTACTAAGTGCATCAAGAAAGGAGTTTTTGAATGGTCCAAGGCTGCCTAAAAGGCCTTTGAAGAAATCAAGTAGAAATTATGCTAGGCATGGGTCTTGGCTCTCCCAAACTTTAAAGATATGTTTGAGCTTGAATGTGATGCAAGTGAAGCTAGAATAGGAGCTTGTTCTATCACCCACAAAACCAAAAGTCAATTCCATCAAGGCTTATATAGCCTACTACCTATACCCTTGAGGCCTTGGGATGATGTAATTATGGATTTCATTATGACCCTTCCTAGGACACAAAAGGGGGGGGGAGATGCAATCACGATGGTTGTGGATATATTTTCTAAGATGGCTCACTTTATTCCACGCCACAAAACTGATGATGCCAGCTATATTGTTGAGATATACTTCAGAGAAGTCGTTAGGCTCCATGCTGTGCCTAAATCTATTGTGTTTGATCGAGACTCTAAGTTTCTATCCTATTTTGGAGGAGTTTGTGAAAGCTCTTAGGCACTAAACACTGGTTTAATAGAACTTATCATTCCCAAACTAATGGCTGAACAGAGGTAACAAATCAAACACGCACTACTTTGCTTAGGAGTTTGGTGAGCAAGAGCTTTAAAAATTGGGATCTTAAGCTGCCCTATGCTAAGTTTTCCTACAATAGGGCTCCATCCTATGTTGCTAAACACTCTCCCTTCGAGTGTGTATATGGCGTGCACCCTCTTACACCTATTAACTTGCTGCCTTTGCTAAGTGAGTCAAGAGTAAACCATAAAGCTGAACTGAGAGCAACAGATATGAAGAAGCCATATGAACAAGTAAGAAACCACATTGAGAAGACTAATGTAGCTTCTAAAGCAAGGGCAAACAAACCTAGAAAAAGATGGAGTTCATTCTAGGAGATCTAGTCTGCTTACACTTTCGAAAAGAAAGGTTCCCATCAAGGAGGAAAAACAAGCTTATAGCAAGGGGGGATGAACCATTCAAGATCATCAAGAAGATGGGAAATAATGCTTATAAGCTACAACTCTAAGGAGATATAGCTATTTTAGCCACTTTCACCATGGTGACAGTCCTTATGTGGAGGAGTGTTTTGAAGACCCTTCGGATTTGATATCAAATCCTCTTCAAGAAGAGGAGGTGGATACGGAGCAAGAAATCCAAGAGAGTTTCCTAAATCCAAATCATGTCCAGAGTACTAGTCAAGACCAGGAATGATGGAAATCCCTCCATCCCTTTTGTTAAAAAAGAATCAAATCAAATTAGGTAATCTTATTATGCTGGTTTAAGGATGAATAAATCATCCAAGTTTTGATTAAACATTGAAACTGCAGGGCAAGGGTTAAATCCAGCAGCTAACCCGTTTTTGTGTGCTTAATTTCTCAAACATACTAAGGGTTTACGTCTAATATTTTTTGATGGATTTGAAGATCAAGATGTTAGCTTTCCAAAAAATCAAGTTTCATCCAATTTGGACTTCATTGGTCGTTCAAATCAGCAATTAAACCCAAGGTGTCAAAACTGCCCAGCAGGGCCAGGATGAACCCGGTTTGTTCTTTTTATTTCTTATGATATAGTTTAGCTTAAGTCTTGAATTTTTACATATTTTGGGTCCCCAAGATCTTAGCTTTCATTTCCAATTGGAATTACCAGATTTGGAGTTCAATTGGTTAGTGAACTAAGCTAATTAGTAAACCTGTGCTGTTTTGGAGTCCAATCTGCACGGTTTGGGAAATCAGGCTGATTCAAGGGGAAAATGACGTCCAATTGCTATGATTCAAAAAGGAGGGTAATCTAGACATCTTGAGGTTTCCAACCATGTAAGAAACGTAGCAATTAGTCATCATTTGAGGTGTCAAACATGCATTGCAAGTGGAGGCAGAAATCGGCTGCTTGACACCCGGTTGCTTAGCCTGGTGGTTTTCCTCCTTCAAGGGGTTTGCTTAAGGTGGAAGGCTGCCAAGCAGGTCATTTTGAGCTGCTTGATTAAGCACCACTCAGCTACTTGAGAGAGAGACACGTGGAGCTAGTGAAACGCCACCATTTTGCAAGCTCTCATTCGACCACTCAAGCATGACATGGCACACATGCAATTTTCAGTCCTTTTGAGGTGGCAGCCATGCTCTCTTACCTTCCTTGAAGGGAAATTGAGTCAACAAGGTTTTTAATACTTAGGAAAGAGTTTAAGAAGGAAATCTTGTGTTTTGTAGCTTAAACTTTCAGCTTATGTATATTTTAGCTTAAACCGTGTATTACTAAGCATAGGATTAGTTTAATGACTTTCCTTGCCTAGAAGGAAAGCTCTTTTCATGTAATCACAAGGCTATATAAGTGCCTTGGCTGCTCTTTTGTAAAAACAACAAGTTTTGAGTATTAAAGTTGAGAGCAAAGACTTTGTGTCTTGTGATTTCTTAAACACTTAACTTGCTTATCCTTAATTGTGGCCGATTAAGGTGGTGACCAAGTGAGGCTTGATCTTTGGTTAGGTGGTGTATCTTATCCTAATCCAAGATTAAGGGCCCTAAGCTAAGTGATTAGTGGTGTATCTTATCTAATCACAAGGCTTAGAACTATCCAGATTCCATTGAATTCACTTAAAGTTCATGAAGTTAGCTTTGGGTTCCTTAAACCAAAGCTCTCCTTTTTCATGTTCTAATCAGTGAACTTCATTCCTCTCTTCTTTTTTTTTTCTTTTCATATTCATTTCAAGCTTAATCAAGGCCAAGAATTCTTGCTTTGATTCAGTTTTGAGCCCAAACACAAAAGCCATCTCAAAAACCGTGAAAATCACAAACTAGGCGTGCTTAGGCAGCAAGTTGGCACGGTGCCCCCGTGCCTTGAGGCACGACCGTGCCACCCCTGGTTCGTGAGTTTCCCACTTGTTTTGGTTGTGTTCCTGTTGTAAGTTAGCTTGGGTTGTTCCTACCCTTGAGACTTACATCGTATTTGGTATCAGAGCAAGTTCAGATCCTTGCCTGAACCCCACGCTCCCAAATTCAATCCAAACACAGTCAAGCATAAACCGTTCCTTCCTGCGATCACAATAAGTACTAGCATGTCTGTGGAAGAGAAGCTTGAAGTTCTTTCCAAGCAAATGCAAGAAATGAGTGTGAGTAATCAAGAACTCAAGGCTCGAAATGAGTACTTGAGAAAACAACTTTGAAACTACATGAAGCAAAAGCAAAAGGCGTGTGAAGAACCCATCCAATCCGAACCATGGAGGCAAGAACAAGTGTTTAGCCATACTCTTGATTCTAGAGTGAAGATGAACCATTGAGAATGACTAGACAAGACTCACGGAATCAAGCTAGTGCAAATGATTTCAAGGTTGAAATTCCAGAATTTGAAGGCAAGCTTGATCCTGAAGATTTTTTGGATTGGTTACACACAGTTGAAAGAGTTTTTGAGAACAAGGACATCCCAGAAGATAAGAAGGTGAAGCTGATTGCTTTAAGGCTTCGTAAGTATGCTTCTCTATGGTGGACTAACTTGTGTGCCAAAAGAGCAAGAGAAAGGAGGTCCAAAATCAGAACTTGGGAGAAGATGAAGTCAAAGCTCAAGGCTAGATTTCTTCCTTCTACCTATGTTCAAGATTGCTACTCACAACTCCACCATTTGAACCAAGGTAATTTGAGTGTAGAAGAATACACTCGTGAGTTTGAAAAGCTTGTGATTAAGTGTGATTTGCATGAACCTGAAGAGCAAACAATTGTTAGATACTTGGGAGGTCTTGATCCTAGGTATGCTAATATTGTTGATTTGCAAGCTTACACTTCTTTTGATGAAGTATGTGTGCTAGCTCACAAGGTTGAGCAGCAAAAGAAAAACAAACCGCCCTCACGGCATGAAAATCCAAATCCCTCACCATATGAACAAACCTTAAACAAGGAGAGTTCATCTTATGTCCCTCAACCCACGGCATCCCTTTCCCCTTCTCCATAAAAAAACCAAACTCCACAAAAGGGCCTACCCCCACAACTCACACCAAAACCCCTTCCTAAAAACATCCCAAGGTGTTTTAAGTGCCAAGGCTTTGGTCACTTAGCATCAGATTGTACAAACCGAAGGTATGTTATTTTGGCTGAATGGAAGGCAACTGAGGAGGTCGAAATAGAAGAGGAAAAGAAAGAGGATAAAGAAGATGATCTCGAGGAGATAGTGATTGAGGCGGATGAAGGCGAAATGCTCACCTTAGACACTTACCACCCACCAAAATACAAAGAGAATCGAAATATTCTTTTCATGACTTTGGTGAACCATCAACCTTTTCTCCCACTCCACCCACACCCAAAACACTCAAACAAACCTTCTGTCAATTCAATTCAGAATCATTCCTTACAGTTCCTAATCCTGAATTAAGAGCATGTGAGAAAGTGGTTCCAATCATGTTCAAGGAGGCCCCTACGTCCACCATTCCAATCAACAAGGGGAAGGTAAAGAAAAAAGTTTCTAAGTTCAAAAGAGACTTGTTTTCATGGTTGATTTTATTTCAACCAGAATTGAAGCAAAAAGAGGAGTTCATTACCTACTATGATTTGAGGGCAAATCATTTTTAACAAGGGGAGTATGATGGAAATCCCTCCATCCCTTCTGTTAAAAAAGAATCAAATCAAATTAGGTAATCTTATTATGCTGGTTTAAGGACGAATAAATCATCCAAGTTTTGATTAAACATTGAAACTGCAGGGCAAGGGTTAAATCCAGCAGCTAACCCGTTTTTGTGTGCTTAATTTCTCAAACATAATAAGGGTTTATGTCTAATATTTTTTGATGGATTTGAATATCAAGATGTTAGCTTTCCAACAAATCAAGTTTCATCCAATTTGGACTTCATTTGGTCGTTCAAATCAGCAATTAAACCCAAGGTGTCAAACTGCCCAGCAGGGCCAGGATGAACCCGGTTTTGTTCTTTTTATTTCTTATGATGTAGTTTAGCTTAAATCTTGTATTTTTACATATTTTGGGTCCCCAAGATCTTAGAGTTCATGTCCAATTGGAATTACCAGATTTGGAGTTCAATTGGTTAGTGAATTAAGCTAAGTAGTAAACCTGTGCTGTTTTGGAGTCTAATCTGCACGGTTTGGGGAATCAGGCTCATTCAAGGGGTAAATGACGTCCAATTGCTATGATTCAAAAAGGCGGGCAAACTAGACATCTTGAGGTTTCCAACCATGTAAGAAACGTAGCAATTAGTCATCATTTGAGGTGTCAAACATGCATTGCAAGTGGAGGCAGAAACCGGCTGCTTGACACCCGGTTGCTTAGCCTGGTGGTTTTCCTCCTTCAAGGGTTTTGCTTAAGGTGGAAGGCTGCCAAGCAGGTCATTTTGAGCTGCTTGATTAAGCACCACTCAGCTACTTGAGAGAGAGACACGTGGAGCTAGTGAAACGCCACCATTTTGCAAGCTCTCATTCAACCACTCAAGCATGACATGGCACACATGCAATTTTCAGTCCTTTTGAGGTGGCAGCCATGCTCTCTTACCTTCCTTGAAGGGAAATTGAGTCAACAAGGTTTCTTAATACTTAGGAAAGAGTTTAAGGAGGAAATCTTGTGTTTTGTAGCTTAAACTTTCAGCTTATGTATGTTTTAGCTTAAACCGTGTATTACTAAGCATAGGATTAGTTTAATGACTTTCCTTGGCTAGAAGGAAAGCTCTTTTCATGTAATCACAAGGCTATATAAGTGCCTTGGCTGCTCTTTTGTAAAACAACAAGTTTTGAGTATTAAAGTTGAGAGCAAAGACTTTGTGTCTTGTGATTTCTTAAACACTTAACTTGCTTATCCTTAATTGTGGCCGATTTAGGTGGTGACCAAGTGAGTCTTGATCTTTGGTTAGGTGGTGTATCTTATCCTAATCCAAGATTAAGGGCCCTAAGCTAAGTGATTAGTGGTGTATCTTATCTAATTACAAGGCTTAGAACTATCCAGATTCCATTGAATTCACTTAAAGTTCATGAAGTCAGCTTTGGGTTCCTTAAACCAAAGCTTTCCTTTTTCATGTTCTAATCAGTGAACTTCATTCCCACATCTCCTTTTTCTTTTCATATTCATTTCAAGCTTAATCAAGGCCAAGAATTCTTGCTTTGATTCAATTTTGAGCCCAAACAGAAAAGCCATCTCAAAAACCGTGAAAATCACAAACTAGGCGTGCTTAGGCAGCAAGTTGGCACGGTGCCCCCGTGCCTTGAAGCACGACCGTGCCACCCCTGGGTCGTGAGTTTCCCACTTGTTTTGGTTGTGTTCCTGTTGTAAGTTAGCTTGGGTTGTTCCTACCCTTGAGACTTACATCATATTTGGTATCAGAGCAAGTTCAGATCCTTGCCTGAACCCCACGCTCCCAAATTCAATCCAAACACAGTCAAGCATAAATCGTTCCTTCCTGCGATCACAATGAGTACTAGCATGTCTGTGGAAGAGAAGCTTGAGGTTCTTTCCAAGCAAATGCAAGAAATAAGTGTGAGTAATCAAGAACTCAAGGCTCAAAATGAGTACTTGAGAAAACAACTTGGAAACTACATGAAGCAAAAGCAAAAGGCGTGTGAAGAACCCATCCAATCCGAACCATGGAGGCAAGAACAAGTGTTTAGCCATACTCTTGATTCATCTAGTGAAGATGAACCATTGAGAATGACTAGACAAGACTCACGGAATCAAGCTAGTGCAAATGATTTCAAGGTTGAAATTCCAGAATTTGAAGGCAAGCTTGATCCTGAAGATTTTTTGGATTGGTTACACACAGTTGAAAGAGTTTTTGAGTACAAGGACATCCCAGAAGACAAGAAGGTGAAGTTGATTGCTTTAAGGCTTCGAAAGTATGCTTCTCTATGGTGGACTAACTTGTGTGCCAAAAGAGTAAAAGAAAGGAGGTCCAAAATCAGAACTTGGGAGAAGATGAAGTCAAAGCTCAAGGCTAGATTTCTTCCTTCTACCTATGTTCAAGATTGCTACTCACAACTCCACCATTTGAACCAAGGTAATTTGAGTGTAGAAGAATACACTCGTGAATTTGAAAAGCTTGTGATTAAGTGTGATTTGCAAGAGCCAGAAGAACAAACAATTGTTAGATACTTGGGAGGTCTTGATCCTAGGTATGCTAATGTTGTTGATTTGCAAGCTTACACTTCTTTTGATGAAGTATGTGTGCTAGCTCACAAGGTTGAGCAGCAAAAGAAGAGCAAACCGCCCTCACGGCATGAAAATCCAAATCCCTCACCATATGAACAAACCTTAAACAAGGAGAGTTCATCTTATGTCCCTCAACCCACGGCATCCCTTTCTCCTTCTCCACAAAAAAACCAAACTCCACAAAAGGGCCTACCCCCACAACTCACACCAAAACCCCTTCCTAAAAACATCCCAAGGTGTTTTAAGTGCCAAGGCTTTGGTCACTTAGCATCAGATTGTACAAACCGAAGGTATGTTACCTTGGCTGAATGGAAGGCAACTGAGGAGGTCAAAATAGAAGAGGAAAAGAAAGAGGATAAAGAAGATGATCTCGAGGAGATAGTGATTGAGGCGGATCAAGGTGAAATGCTCACCTTAGACACTTACCACCCACCAAAATACAAAGAGAATCGAAATATTCTTTTCATGACTTTTGGTGAACCATCAACCTTTTCCCCCACTCCACCCACACCCAAACACTCAAACAAACCTTCTGTCAATTCAATTCAGAATCATTCCTTACAGTTCCTAATCCTGAATTAAGAGCATGTGAGAAAGTGGTTCCAATCATGTTCAAGGAGCCCCCTATGTCCACCATTCCAATCAAAAAGGGGAAGGTAAAGAAGAAAGTCTCTAAGTTCAAAAGAGACTTGTTTTCATGGTTGATTTTATTTCAACCAGAATTGAAGCAAAAAGAGGAGTTCATTACCTACTATGATTTGAGGGCAAATCATTTTTAACAAGGGGAGTATGATGGAAATCCCTCCATCCCTTTTGTTAAAAAAGAATCAAATCAATTAGGTAATCTTATTATGCTGGTTTAAGGATGAATAAATCATCCAAGTTTTGATTAAACATTGAAACTACAGGGCAAGGGTTAAATCCAGCAGCTAACCCGTTTTTGTGTGCTTAATTTCTCAAACATACTAAGGGTTTACGTCTAATATTTTTTGATGGATTTGAAGATCAGGATGTTAGCTTTCCAACAAATCAAGTTTCATCCAATTTGGACTTCATTTGGTCGTTCAAATCAGCAATTAAATCCAAGGTGTCAAAACTGCCCAGCAGGGCCAGGATGAACCCGGTTTTGTTCTTTTTATTTCTTATGATATAGTTTAGCTTAAGTCTTGAATTTTTACATATTTTTGGTCCCCAAGATCTTATCTTTCATTTCCAATTGGAATTACCAGATTTGGAGTTCAATTGGTTAGTGAACTAAGCTAATTAGTAAACCTGTGCTGTTTTGGAGTCCAATCTGCACGGTTTGGGAAATCAGGCTGATTCAAGGGGCAAATGACGTCCAATTGCTATGATTCAAAAAGGAGGGTAATCTAGACATCTTGAGGTTTCCAACCATGTAAGAAACGTAGCAATTAGTCATCATTTGAGGTGTCAAACATGCGTTGCAAGTGGAGGCAGAAACCGGCTGCTTGACACCCGGTTGCTTAGCCTGGTGGTTTTCCTCCTTCAAGGGGTTTGCTTAAGGTGGAAGGCTGCCAAGCAGGTCATTTTGAGCTGCTTGATTAAGCCCCACTCAGCTACTTGAGAGAGAGACACGTGGAGCTAGTGAAACGCCACCATTTTGCAAGCTCTCATTCGACCACTCAAGCATGACATGGCACACATGCAATTTTCAGTCCTTTTGAGGTGGCAGCCATGCTCTCTTACCTTCCTTGAAGGGAAATTGAGTCAACAAGGTTTCTTAATACTTAGGAAAGAGTTTAAGAAGGAAATCTTGTGTTTTGTAGCTTAAACTTTCAGCTTATGTATATTTTAGCTTAAACCGTGTATTACTAAGCATAGGATTAGTTTGATGACTTTCCTTGCCTAGAAGGAAAGCTCTTTTCATGTAATCACAAGGCTATATAAGTGCCTTGGCTGCTCTTTTGTAAAACAACAAGTTTTGAGTATTAAAGTTGAGAGCAAAGACTTTGTGTCTTGTGATTTCTTAAACACTTAACTTGCTTATCCTTAATTGTGGCCGATTAAGGTGGTGACCAAGTGAGTCTTGATCTTTGGTTAGGTGGTGTATCTTATCCTAATCCAAGATTAAGGGCCCTAAGCTAAGTGATTAGTGGTGTATCTTATCTAATCACAAGGCTTAGAACTATCCAGATTCCATTAAATTCACTTAAAGTTCATGAAGTTAGCTTTGGGTTCCTTAAACCAAAGCTCTCCTTTTTCATGTTCTAATCAGTGAACTTCATTCCCACATCTCCTTTTTCTTTTCATATTCATTTCAAGCTTAATCAAGGCCAAGAATTCTTGCTTTGATTCAGTTTTGAGCCCAAACACAAAAGCCATCTCAAAAACCGTGAAAATCACAAACTAGGCGTGCTTAGGCAGCAAGTTGGCACGGTGCCCCCGTGCCTTGAAGCACGACCGTGCCACCCCTGGTTCGTGAGTTTCCCACTTGTTTTGGTTGTGTTCCTGTTGTAAGTTAGCTTGGGTTGTTCCTACCCTTGAGACTTACATCAAGGAAGGCCAAGGTAATCAAGTAACACTCAGCTAAATTCATCCCTTGTTCTCTGACTTTAATCCAGAATTGATTGCAGTTTCGGATGGTATGATTCTGGGAGTTGCCAAGACTTCATATAGAAAAATCCTACTTTGATGGACTACCTAAGATGTATAATTTCACTAGGGAAACTTAATTTTATCCTATGTCATGTGCATTTTGCTACGTTGGTCCAAACAATAAAGGTATGCTGAGAAAGTTCTAGTTTACCCGCATTGGAAGTTTAGGTGGAATCACCATTTTAAGCTTGATTTTGGACTAGAATTTTTGCTTAGAATGGTAGCCAACATCCTAAGGAATCAAGAAATGAGGGTAAATCCAAATCATGACCAGTTATTCATGGAGTTTCAGTTGCATTTTGTCAATTGTTACAGTTTGAAGCCAATCCAGACCCGGTTTGATTTTCTAGCTAGTTCTCTAATGTAAACCTGATTTAGGCCTGATTTTTCAAATTAGGGTGCTTGTTTACATCCTGAAGAAGCCAGCTATGCCTTAAAATTATCTCTTTGTTAAGTACAGTTTAGGGAACCCACTTGATCATTTCCAGCGCTAATCCAGGTTTATAAAGCCTAAATAAGCTGTTTTAACTTTGCTAAACTTTTCCTTAATGGTAAGGGTTTGGTGACCTATTTACTTGCCTACATGGTTGATTAAATGTCTAGGAACATCATGATTGGTGACCTTGCAGCTTTGGAAGCCCACTTGGCCAATGGATTTGAAAAGTGAATCCCATGTGCTCCCGGATTGGACAACCAAAAAGTAACCACTAGCAGCCTACTACTTCTCTCTCTACCATGTGCAAGTGGTATGCTCAGGGTTAATCGATCATATGTTAGCCCTAAACAATTTGTATCAGTTAGACTCGTGCTTGTAATTAACTTAAGATAAAATTGGTTTGGAAAACAGTTTAGTTAAGCCGGATGTGATTAGCTAAAGGAACTAGCCTACTTGCTTACTAGCTAGGGATGTATATATTATCTTGCTAGCTTGTTCATTCAAGGTAGATTTTATCAGTGAAAAACACTAGTTTCGTGTTCTAACACAAACATTGTCAAAATCTCTTTTTCATCACTCTGGTTGATTGCTGGATTAGAGTGATTCCCTTTAACCCATATGTGGTGGTTGATCCTTTATGATTTGGAGGGTGGATTCTTGAATTCGCTTGGGTGGAGGCGTAGCCTTTATCCCATTCATATCCTCTATTTTGATTCAAGTTCATTACTGCATCAAAGCCAAGCTAGAATCAGATTACAAATTGATCACATTGCTTGAGTTTATTCAAGTCTCACATATCATCAATTGGGTTTGCAAAATGCAAATATTTAGATGTGGTAGTAGTGGCCCACCCGTCCAAATAGGTCCCAAAGTTATGTTAAACGGAGAAATTAAAGATCAACTACTATCCTCTGGTAATGTATTCGGGAACACAAAGATTAAAGATTTTGCCGCATTAATCATCTGTCCTGAAATCAGGCTGATGGTGTTTAGGATGGACTATGATGTGCTTGTAAGAGTGTGAATTGAATGACATCATCCACAAAGAATAAATGGTTTATCAGTGGCGCTCAGTGAGTGAACCCTGATCCCTAGTACTACCTTTTACTCACTAGGTATTGGGAGCATGCCTGATAGTACCTCCCTAAAGAGGGTAAATAGATGTGGTGAGAGTCGGTCATCTTGTTTAAGTTCTACTCGTAGCCAAAAAGTGGCAAAGTGGATCCTATTAACTAGTATTAAATAAGAAGTTAAGGTGACACACTCCATACTGATCTTAACCCACAGCGTTGGGAAGCCAAAGTGCCTTAAGATTGCCTCAAGGAAATCCCATTCTATTCGATTTAAGAGTGGTTAGATGAATTCTAGTTTGTTTCAATCTGATAGTTTCTATTATTTCGTGAGCGATGAGATAGTTGCCCTTAATATTTCAGTCTGAGAAAAATGTATTTGGTAAGGGTCTATGAGATTATTAATCACATTTTCATTCGCAGAGTAAGACATTTGGACACCCGTGTACGTAAAACATTATACAACCTAATAGGCCTAAAATTAGTGAATGATTGAGGATTTTCATTTTTCAGGATAAGAGCAATAAATGTGTTGTTTACCTGGGGCAGGAGGTGACCCCTATGGATGGACTCAATAATTGCATTTGCGGCTTCATCCCCTAGGATATGCCAAAATGTTTGATAAAATAGAGCAGGAATACCATTAAGTCATGGGGATTTTAATGGTTGTATGCTATAGATTGCTTGTTTCACCTCATTATGAGTGAAAGTCCGGAGTAGGAGTTAAACATCATCCATTGAGAGTCTCCTAGGGCCAGTTGTAAATGAGTTGTAAAAAGTAAGAAGTACAGCCAACACGCGATGTTTTAAATAGATCTTTAAAGAACTCATTAGCCATATTTTGAGATGTAGATGTCTCTGTTATCCATTGCCCTTCTCCTATTATAATACATTTCAACCTTGAGAATTGTGCTTTGTCTTGGTCACAGCTAAAGAAAAATCTGATATACTCATCACTGCAAGCATTTCATTTTATTTGGCTTCTTTGTCTTTAATATATCCCTAATAAAGGAGTTGTTGTTCAATGTCCGCCTAGCTTCCTTAGCTTGCCTAATTTGTTCAATAGAAGAATCCAGCTCGGATAAGTGTTCTGTCTCCATAGTTTCGTTTTGCAAATTCTGGAGATTTTACACGTTGGTGTTCCAGGAAGGCCAATGCTCTATTAATCTAAGTACCACTTTTTGAAAGTAAGCTTACTAGCCTTAAGCTTGTGCACTACTCAAGAGAGTGGCATCTCAGTAACCAAGTTTTGCCATATTTATTGAATTGAATTCTCAACCTCTTTGTAGTGAAGACCCCATGCCCCTATCTTATAAGATCTCCAACATGTCTCATCAGGGCATTGGGCATGAAGTACAATAGGGCATGATCTGAGCATAAGATTAGCATATGCTAATGATAGGTTTACGAGTATGCATCCACCCACCCTTCATTGGTATAAGCTTGATCCAGCCTTTGTAGATGGAATCAAAGTCCTCTTGGCCATTGGACCAAGTGAAATAGGGGCCGGCAAAGGGAATATCCTATACCTTAAGGTCCATTTTCTATTCCATGAATTCCTCCTAGCCTTTAATATTAAGCTGGCTTCCAAGTTTGTCTTGCAGGTCTTCAAGTTGATTAACATCACCAAGTGTCAAATAAGGCCCATTAAGTTTTTTAACATGGGACATGATAGGCTCTCTAATTGTAGGGTGATCCTCCACAGCTGGTGCACCGTAAACAAAATCAATATAGAGAACAATACCACACCCTAAAAGGAAACTTTTACAATGGTAAACTAACGTGAAGGAAGACAAACCCTTCTATACTCCACATATGCCCCTTGAATGGCCACAAGCATCTACTAAGGCCTGCGTTTTAAATAGACATACTATACTTAAATTCAAATGATAAAAAAGTGTTAAGTAAACAAGGAATCGTAGGGTTGTTAATCATGGTTCCAAGGCCCCTATAATTCCAAGCTAGTATGATAATGGCTAGCTAGGAGCCATTTTGAGGGAAGCCCCGTCCCCCTGAAGAACTGAATGAGCAAACAAATCTCTGTAAGTAGAAGGACCAACTTCATCTTCTGAGCTACTATTATTAACTAGAATCGGAGTAATAGCTTACGAGATCCACATCCTACCTTCACTCCTTCTTCAAGTCCTCAATCTTCCAAATCAGGGACCAATCTTCAATAAAGATAAATCACGAATTAGATATTACAGAGTTGGGGGGAAAGATATGTTGTTTAGACGTGAATAGGGCCGCATATGGAGAATTTTAGAATACGATAATGAGTGGGGAAGTCCAATATTTGCCCATCCATAAATCCCTCCTTTTTCTATCATAGCATACGCGAGATTCCCTGGGCTTTTCGAGGGATGTAGGGAGCTTGCTTCATTTAACATTGCTAGTTGCTAAGATATACAACGCACATGGAGTAAAAAGAGGCTAGTTCATTTACAAAAACTCATACGGTATGTGTAATAAGTATCTCATAATAAAAGTAAATCTAAAACGTCAAAATAAATCCTTCTTTCTAGAAAGCGAATGATAGATCTATTGTCGATCGGTTGTGAAGTTGTAGTATTATTGTTAACACTAATTGCATTCTCATATAAATGTATCCCCCTTTCTAGAAAGCCAATGATAGATATATTGTCGATTGAATGTAAAGTTATAGTGTTATTGTCTTCACCAGTTGCACTCTTCAATGTCAATATGTCGTTCCCAAATGTTGGCGAGTTATAATATAACTGCATGGTGTAAAAGATTGATTGACGTGATAGATTGCACTTAAAAGACAATCTAATCAGAAGAGTGGACCAATAGGTCAACCAGTTAGACCAATTCGATCAGAATTAGAACAGTCGTATGTGCTTATCATTGAATCCGATTAAACCGGTATGACCTGTTAGATCAATAACTAATTAGTAAATTGTCAAAAATAGAAAAGCAAAAGTGGTTAACTTCTTTAGTTTAAATATTTCCATATTTTTCATTTGTGTTGAATTTGACTATAACCATTCCAAAATGATGGAAAAGCGGGAAGCTTAAGGATGTCTCCGATATAAGAACATTTTGATGCAATCCACAATGGATGCCATGACCTAACTCAACAAAGGAATATATACATATTATGAAAGAAGCAATACTCTAATTAACGTTTTGTTTATGTCTCTTTCTTGACATATAGCCATGTGGTCCTCTACCTCATTCTTTCTCTCTCCCCCACTTTTCTCTCTGGCTAGTCTATTTTGATTTATGAGGCAAAAAAGATCGAACATTTTTCTTAAAACCACTGCCTTCGAGCCCCAAATCATTCTATAATCAAACTGGCTGATGACAAGTGGCGGTGGGGCCAATACAAAGCATCTGGGCACTGGAATTGCACTGTTCTATGAGGAATCTCGATCCAACCATGACTTGAGCAGTTCAATTGCTAGCAAAATCGTTCGATTTTGCCCCATTATTTCTACTTTGACTGCTAAAACAATCTATAACTGACGCATGATCGGATTGCACACCGGTCTGATCTGATTGGTCCAGTTGGTCATTCTAGTCCGCTTCTTGTAACATTGTTGAAAGGAAGATTGTTATAGTAGAACCACATGAATTTCTATTGCTGACTCATTCCTTAAGAAAAAAGTAGATCTAATACGATAATCTCCAAATAATACTTCACAAGAAAATCATTCTTTAAATTTCCAAATCTACAATACATTGCACAAAGGTAATAAACCAAACTCACAATAGAGGTCCGAGAGCAACTTTATTCACATTAATGGCGAGAAAGATAAACAATTTCACCACATAAAATTGAGGTAAAATTTTAGAAGGAGACAAATATGCTTATAAATACCTTATAATTGATTGAAACTTTAACAAACATGTAAATTTGGGCTGATACAAGCAATTATGACTAATGGCAACCGCTTATTGAAGTAGATGGAGAGTAGGATTTTTCGTGGGGATTTTAGGGTTTTCGAGGAAGGAAGGAGAGTACTTTGTTTGCTTCAGCAATGATTGTGTTGATTCCCTTGCATAATGAGATTATGGTAAACAAGCTTCTAGTCCTGAAGATTGGATTGAAGACGGCAATAATAAGTCCAATATGTAAAAACAAAAATCCATTTACATGGTTCAAAGTTGCAATTTATACTTCATTATAGGGTGTCTATAGACACTATAGTCTTAAAAAAAAATATTTTCTTGTTATTTTTTTCCCCTCAAAACCCGCTATGTCACATGTGTCTCCCCCCCCAAATAAATAATTTATTTCCGGTCCACTGTAGTATGGGTAAATATTTAAGTGGCCTATTGAGTTTAGATAAATATTTTCAGAACTACTCAGGTTTAGGTAATAGTTTTTTGGTGTGCAACTGTTTGGGTTGTACATCTTTTGGAGGACAAATACTTTTATATTTGACCCAGACTTTTTTGAAATTACAAGCTGGCCCAAAATGGCGTACAATATTTAATTTTTCTTTTTCTAGAGTTTTTAAAGAAATATGATCCATTTTGTATTTTTTCTTCTTATAAAGAATTTACTGGTACTAGTTGTCACAATATGCTACTTATATCTTAAATAATATATTTTCTATAATTATAGGCTCACCATACTTAGCAAAATAGTAAAACATAGTTAGAAAGTTTTGACCATTATCTGAACTTAGTCGGTGTTGGACCCTAGCATTCCTGTAGCTTCTAATTCACAGCGATTGCTAATTTTAATCACATCTTCCTTACCTCGGGCCATTGTCACTAATCAAATTTTTATATTTTTTAGGATAGTGTAACTTTAATCAAGAAACTATAATACTTAACACATAAAGTTCAATTGAACAACATTCCTACTGGGAAAGTTCTTTTATTGAAAACTTGTGGAAATACTACAATGCAAAGATTTGAAGAAAGATTTAAACAACTAAGATCATCAGTGATGTGCTTACTTAGGGAGAAGTGCAGAAACCAACTTCTCTTTTGCTTAAGTATGCTCCAATGACCATGTCCCTTCACAACACTCAACTTCTCTTTTTATAGAGGGCACTTACTCCATAGGATGCCCGAATGGCTACAGTACACATACTATTACAAGATACTTTCACATGGCTATAGTAGATTGCATTCTTTAGTTGACAAGATAACATATAATGGTGCAAAGACTTTTCAGAGCACTTGATGATGACAAGATTAGTCGTCTTATGTTGTGATTCTACAGGCTTTCAGCTCCAATAATGTCTTCAAGTACATCATTATCTAGGTAATCATTAAAATCTTCATCAAGTTTAAGATGTTCTAGATCCCATTTCTCAAATAATGCAGATATCAGAAGTAGTTCCTTCAACTTTCACATATTTGCTGAAATCAACATAAACTAAAGTGGTGATTCTGCAATGCACTAGTATTTTTCCTCGTTCAATTATTGCCCACTTTGATGATAAATATTATAAAAACTAATGGCTCTTGCTAAAGCACGACCACTAACTACTTCTTATTGTTCTAGAAACCATTCTTATCGTTGATCATTTACATCATTTAGATTAATTACTTGAACAATATAATGGGTTGGTTTGGCATTTTCATTTTCATACTCAATTCATGTACAATGTACCCCAATACGCAGGCTTCTATTGTATGGGGCTCTTATTGAACTATCAAGAGACATGGCAATCAAATGGATCATTTTAAACATAACTTTTGAACATACTTGAGAAAAATGAGTCCTTTGGATGAAGAACTTCTATGAGGTAAGCTACCATCCCATATTCCAAGGCCTTCATGATAGATCATCTAGAGGGATTGAATTTATTGGGAATCTAACATCCACAACTCCAGATCTATTAGGGAAGAAGACTGTAGCACCCTCTGATTGCCAGATATCATAGGAATAATTATGATGGTAATTAATGCATACTAGATACCAGTCATTGAACCATTTTTCTTAAACATAAGAACTTATTTTTGCTTGAACATCACAAGGACATCTTAAGTACTTCAGTTGTAACTCTAAAAGGTTAATTGTCTATACTATTAGATATGCAGAGGACAGCAAACCAAAGCGTAATCTACTTTTTTGTTTTAATGAAATTCCAAAATATCCATAAGGACTCTACTAGAAGGAGAAAACCATTCTTGTAGGAATGACATTTCATTTTAGATTTCTTCCTTTTCTGGTATTATGTTTTAAGGATCGTCATTGACGAGTTCATGAGTTACACTATCCAGGAGAGAGTTCTTTGACCACTGTATATGTTCAGTAGAGAAAGAAAACTGGTTAAGCTATAATTGTCAATCCAGGAGTTGCCCTTATACTTGCATATTTGACAAATTCTTTTTCATAAAACCAAATATACCTTTATGATAAGTTCGAATAAAAAAACATTCTGGGGTTAAAAAGATTAAGAACGTTTTAATTCCTTTTATGACTGTAAGGATTTCTTTTTCCATTGTAGGATGATTGCATTCTATTTTATTAGAACTTGCATTGTAGCATTTGCAAAGTTTTTCCCTTTTATTTTGATTACTGCACTCAAGTGCTCATTGCTCACATTTGTCTTAAGAATTAAATCATCTTCTTCTTTAAGTAAATTAAGAACATGAAGATTTTACACATCTTCTTAAGTTTTAACAATCTTTGAATCACCAGGAGTCCATATCCAAATTCTTCCTTGAGCTTATGCTATAATGGTTTTCTTAATTTAGCTAACTCTTTAATAAAATCTGGAGCCAAGGTAAGACATCCAAAAAATTTTTATAATTGCTTCCTATCTTCAATCTTCTCATCAAAATTTTCTATTTTTTTCTAAAGTATGCTTTTATAAGATGATTTGTCTAGCTTTTATTTCTAGACCTAAAAACTCATTTCTTATTAAGCATAAATGTACTTGTTGTTGCCAAGGACAATACATGATAAATGCATCTTTAGGTGACAACTAGAATGTCACATTGGTGTTATTCTATGGTCATAGAAAAAACAAGATATTATCAACGTAAATTAGACAACAGTGATTTAGATCTTTAAAGATGTTATCCATTATTCTTTGGAATATTTGAGGTGCATTTTAAGAGCAAATGACATTACTATCCAATCATAATATCCTTGAGGGGCACTAAAAACCATTAAAGGAATGTTTTATTCATCCATGTTTGTTGGTTAATATTCGCTTTAATAATATATTTTTGAGAGCTAAGAGACTCTTGAATTCTATTAAAAAGAGCTATTTTGTTAGGAATATAATAACCATCAAAGACAATATTATCATTAAGCTTTATACAACTGATTACCATCCTAACTTTTCCTCTTTTTTCTTTGTCATGATTTCTTACCATGAAACTAGGATTCATCTGAAGACTTAACCCTTTATCCAAAAGTCCATTGATTTGTTATCAAATTCTTGGATATCCTAGTGTGTATAAACCATTTGTTCGACTCAGATAATAGTGTTGGGATTACCAAAGTAATCTTTGAAAATGTCTTATCTTTGTGCCAAAATTCACTAAGATTATTAGAGTAGAGTCCTTTGCATAGTTGCTCTTCTTGTTCAACAATATGTTCTTTAGTAAATAACTCTAGGAATGAGATTATTAGTGATAGGTCACGTTGTGGAGGTATTACCTTCTCACCATGCTAACTACACGTAAACTCAATCTTTTGATGGGTGTATGTTTTATTTAGTTTGTCAATAGAAACCAAGTTTCTATTTATTGTGAATATGATTTGGCTTATCATCTGTATGCATAGAGAGTATAGCATTTCAAAATTATTTCCCGTAATCATAAGATGGGAGGATTGATTAGTAGGCCATAGAACTAGTATAATGCACTGGATTCCTTCTATTTCTATGGATAATTCTTCTATGGCTTCGTTGTGACTCATTATGCTATCATAGGCTACTCTTACTTGTAAATGATTCTTTACTTTTTTCTACATAAATTCTGAAAATAAAGATCTTTTTCTAAAACAGACAGAACAACCACTATCATTATAAGCACACAATTTATATCTATTACATCCCTCTAAAGGTATATTTATTAGCATATAATGCTATTAGGAACAGTATTAGTGACTTCATAGGATATTTCCATTGTCAAGGTGTTTACTAATTCATTCTTATAAAGTGGCTCATTAATGGTCCTGATTTTGTGCCTAAAGACCTTTTTTTTAAAATCTAGACTTACACTTCGATCTAAATTGTCTTTCAAGTTCAAAACTCATTCTACTAATTTCATTGGTCATATTAGTTGTATCATCTTCTTTAGGCTCTTCTTTAGCTAACAAAGATCCTTTTTGCCGTTCTGATCTTGTACGCATACTTTTAATAATTGGGGTTTCATGATAATTTTTCCATTCTCATCAATTTTTGTTACAATTTTTCATATTGAATTTTGTGGGATTGATAAAGCTAGATATCCAAGACCTATCAATTTTTATCTCCTACAGATTGGATTTTATCATGTGAATTTTTTGCATTATGTAGGACTTTCAAATTTTTCTACCTCTATCAATGTTACCTTAGTCTTTGGGTCTATAGCGTTATGTAGGACTATTCTTCCTATTTTTGCATACATTCAAATAATGTTCTACTTCTTCACATGTCCAACATTTACAACTATTTTTTCCTACAGGAGAATAAGCAACTTCTCTAAAGAATCTGGGCTTGGCTTCTTATAGTACATTTTTTTTGTATTTTTTTTCTCTCTTTTGCTTGTTAAAGCTCTTTTTCTCATGAATTTTTCTTTTTCTTTTTCTTCTCTTCTCAGGTTCATTTCCTCATTCATGAGGAGCACTTCAACATGTTAGAAATTGGTTCTTCATTTTCTTTTGTTTTTAGAAATCAAAGCGTTGATCATTAACCCATTTTCTTAAATAAGATATTCCGGTACTAAGGGTATCTTACATAAACTTTTTCAACCTGCACAATGTATTTTTCATTTATTGCAGAATTTATCGGATAATATAATTCATCATAAATAATACTAAAATTGGTTTTATTATGCCCAATTTTATAATAATATGGACTGAATTTAGCAATATAATTTTTCAGATATCTTATATCTTAGAGCTCTATGTCATTAGTATTTATTTGCCACTCTTTAGCTTCTTTATAATCAGGTTTAGCTCTGATCAATTCAGTTACAATTTCCTTACATAATTTTCTGAACATAGCAACTAGTGTTTTCATAATTCTTAATATATTTTTACCTTCTTCGTCTAATCATACCAGTTAACTATAATGCCAGAAACACTATATTTGATATAGTTTAGGAAATTTTTAGCAGTCCATGTGGATTCAAGTTCATGACACTATCGATACCCATTTTGTAATGCTCAAATATTTCTTCTCTATTATGAGATGCATAAATGTTTAGAATGTAACCTATTTGGCTAATTGGGGTAAGGATAATCTCTACAAAGCATGTGATTTTCCTCTAGATGAAACCAAACAAAATGTTGATTGTACATCCAGCTGAAACATACATGGGTCCCATAAAATGGGTATTTCTTCTAGACGATTCACCAAACTTTTCAAGTTTTAGAATATCATTGTTAACTAAAATGGATTCAAATTCGTCAACCAAATTGGATTCAAATTCGTCGAAGTTAAATTCTTCGCCAATTTCATTAATTTCACTTCCAACCACCAATTTTTCATATTTTTCCCCGGTTTACTCCTAGTTTCTTCTAAAGAAATGGCATCTAGGTCCTCTAGTTTAATTAGATTTATCTGTTGATACATTTCTTCTTCTAACTGAACATTATTTGTCTTTTCATTATCAGCATATGTCACTTCTTGTTTGTCTACTGTTGTGCCCATAATTTTGTTTGATTCTTCTAGATTTTGTTCTTTATCAAACATATTTTGTAACTCCTCTAGGTTGTACTACTTATATTTCATCCTCTTTCTCTTCCTCTTTCTCTTTCTTTTTTGATGTTTTGTTAGTTGATTTTCCTACTTCTTTTTCGATTTTAATATCTTGTAAAGGAAATTGATTTTTATTTTTTGGGTTTTGGAAAGTATATTTATGCTAAAATAGAATACTAATACCTAAATCAAAATTTTCACTATGCCTAAGTTTGTTGATTAATAAAAAATGGATTACAACCAATCATTTCTTTAACTCCTAAATTTCAATCTTAAGTTTTGCTAATTTTGCTTTTAATTCAAAAACTACAACAGTGGTACAGTTTAATTGTGGTGCTGCTGAAGTGGATCCCTCTAGAGTGTGCACAATATGTTAATAATTTGGAGCAGGATAAGTAGATGATGATCTAAGTGTTAAATGTAATTAATTAGCTTAATTAACTATTAATTAGTTTAATTATATTAATTTTTTTGTGCTCATGTGGCTTTAATGCTAGATAAAGAAGGCTTTGAATAGTACTCATGAGAACAATATCACATGTAAAAAATTAAAAATTTCAGTAGTAAATTTTTAGGGATTGTGGTTAAATATGCAAATTTTAAGAACTTAGGGTACTTAATATAATTTAAAAAGTCATGTTTGGCACACTTGGTTTTAGAAAATATTTGCCTAAAGCTGGATAGACCTAAACATACTTATTCAAAATTGTCATATTGGAAAAATTTTTACCTATACCTGGGTGGTCTGCTATGTAATTACTTCCACAAATTGTTGTCCAATTGACACGTGACTTAAGACTATGGTCCCTTACCTATTGTATGAGGGCTGGTTTAAGGTATGATTTAGTGGGTACGATTAATTATAAAAAAGTACATTCTATTTTGTAGAATCTATTTCTAGAGCCCCTTGCTTTAAAAACTAAACCAAAGAGCCTTATGTTTTAGGTAACTATTTTAAGGGGACAAATTACTATTCATATTCGCATCCATCACCCCAAACTTTTTATATTTACATATTTTTTCTATTCTTAAAATGTTAGTTTTGAAAATTTTGTATTTTGTGCAAGAGGTGTTACTTGCTTCTGTATTGTTAGAAGGCATGTTTTAACTGGTATTAAAGCCACATGACAAAAATAATTAAGTTACTTAATTTTGTTTCTAATCGTCCTATTCCATATTATTTGCATGTTTTGTACATTGCAGAGTGATTTATTTCATTACTACCTTATTTAAACTATATAACTGATATAGTTTTAGAATTGAAAATGAAATTACAAAATATTAGGACTGAGATTAAGAAGGTAAAGAAACAACTGTTATTCAACATTATGCCATCAATCAAAGAAGTTAGATGTAGTAGTAACATGGATCTTGGTATAACACTTCATTTCAGGATAAATATCATTTTCGAAACCTAAATAGCAAAATTCGTTTCCTTTACAAGAGGCAAAAATTGAAAAAAGTAGAAAAATCATATAAATACCATTGGATAAAGAAGAGAAAGAGTATGGAGTATTAGTAGTACAATCTAGAGGAGCTAAAGGCTATGTTTGATAAACAACAAAAGCTAGTGGAATTAAAAAGATTTTGAGTGCAATAATAGATAAAGTAGGAGTATTACGTGATGATAATATACAAACAAATTATGTCCAGTTAGAAGAAGAAATATATTAGCCAATAAACAAGATTATAGTAAAGGATTTGGATGCTATCCCTTTAGAGAAGTCAAGAGAAAACTCGATAAATAAAATATGAACAAACAACAGTTGAAAATGAAGTCATTAAATTGGTGAAAAACTTAATATTGATAAATTTGAATCCAATTTAGTTAACAATGTAATTCCAAAACGTAAAGATTTGGGTGAATCGCTTACGATAAATACTATGCCATGACACCTAAGGCCAAACAACTAACATCCTATGGGGTCTTGCCAAAGAAAATGACATCTTTGACTAAGTCAGTGTTGCCCTAGTGAGTTACATCTTAAACATCGATGCAACCTGTAATAGACAAAAAAAATATTCATAGACTGGAAGAAAGGTATAAACAGTGCTATGGATTTGAATACTACATAGACTATGGGAAATTTTCTAATAAAAACTGAACATATCCTTTTTGGCTTGTGCCAACTGTACGACTCATTAGACAAGGAAGGTAAGAATGTGTTAGAAATGATGGAAACATCAAATGCCATGCTCAAAAAATTATGTAAGGAAAATGAAACTAATTTATTGAATCTAAACTTGATTCCATGGGAAAAGCTAGAGAAATTCTAGGAAATGAGGTATCTAGAAGATTGCATCACTAAACTCAATCAATATTATTACAAAATTAGCCTTGATGAAACCAACCTTTGTATGTTTTATGACAAATTACCTTATCCAAAAATTCCATAATTAGTGAAAAAATATATATAATATGGCTTGAAAAAACAGATGGCACTAACACTATTGGTATAAGAATTTCCTATTTAAGAAAAAAATTAATGATTAATATCTTGATATCCAAAAATAGAACAAAATGAAGAAATAATTTCTAGCCTAATAAAGTACACCTTATCCATGAGGAAATGAACCAAAAAAGAGAACAAAGAGAAATTTTATGAGAAAAATAACTTTAATAAGTAGTGGGGGAAGGGGGGAGAGAAGGTATTCTAATAAGTCAAGTGCCAAAAATCAAAGATTTTTTCTCAAAAAGTTACTTATCATCTTGTAGGGAAAAATAGCTCTAAGTGTTGGGTATGTTGAGAAGTAGGCATTATGCAAGTGAATGACAGAATAGGAAGAACAAGAAGCTTACTGAAACTTTAGATACCTTAGACTATTTTGAGCTTAGTGAAGAAGAAGCATTATATGTTTTTTCTAAAAACAAGGGAACTATTAACATAGTTATGAAAGGACTACTTGTATCTGGGTAGAAAGACCCTATAAAGCTTTTTGTTCCCTGGGATTGGCTTTAGGCCTTTCTTATGCAGTTTAGATGGAAGGCAAAGAAAGGCCCCCTTTTAGGGGGGCATAAGTGAGATACCGCTCTAGAAGGGCTAGGACCTACATGCCAAGGGATAGTCTCAGGTAGATAGAATGAATATAAAGAAAGTGATGATGAATAAACTAGTCTTATGATGAAAAGTAGCCCAATTAGTTTCATAGACCTTCAAGGAGAAAATTATAGTAGGTAAAGAAAATTAAGAGGCAAAGGAGATTGGGTTGTTCATATAATACAGAAATATATGATCTACATAAAGTTCCATCTTTCAACTAAGGAGTGTGTATATGTGAAATGATGAAAGGGGACTAGTGATAAAGTGCTATGAATTTGATGTTGGAGAAGTAAATCTCATTAATTTTGAAAATATTATTAAGCATAATAAGCTGAAAAATACATGCATATCCATCTTTGAAATATCATGTCCAAAAAACCTAATTGTAATATTATGGCAGAGATATCAATCTTTATACTTTGCTCTATAATATTAGGTATACCAAACTTAATAATCAACATTAGAATCTTGACTAATTTGTGTAATGGTTTAGTAGAATTCAATTGCTAACTTGGTTATTACATGACCCTAAAAGATGAATTTAGCAAAAATTTATTGTCTCATAAGATAAAAATAGTTAGAATGTATATGAAGAGAGGAACCTACCTACTAAGGACTTTTTTAAATAAATAATCTACGGATTAGATAAACTATAGATTCAATGACTAACCTAATAATATTTGAGGAAGAATAAGTTGAGTGTTCTACGGTAATAAAAAAATTCACAGGATAAAATCCAATCCACGGGAGATAAAAACTTAAAGATCGTGGATCACTAGCTTTTACAATAAGAAGAATGCAATAAAAATCAATAAGAATGGAAAACTTACCATTAAACCTCAATTATCAAGAAGAATAAGTGCAAGATTGGATTGGAATGGACATGATTACTAAAAATAAGTTTTGAAGGCTAGATTCTCTATGCACACAAACCATAAGCCAAATCATATTCACTATAACTGGTTGCTGGTTCCCATTAAGAAATAAAACAAGACATTTATGAAAGATTGAGTTTACTTATAGCAGGTGTCATGTGAAGATAATATCTATTTCTTACTTGCTTGAAGCTCAATGCGTGTTACATACATGAAATGTAGGCCTTTGCTGGTTGTTTGAATGCATTTTGCTTAGTTCGATTCCATTCTGCTTGAATTGTGCAAGTCTGTCACCTTTACGAAAACCTACGTTAGAATGGTTTTACATACATTGTGAGACATCGTTGACCTTCAAATTGTTTCCAAGAATGTTCATGTAGAATTGCATGACCATCGGATAATGTTTCCTTCACTTCTTGCATCAAGCTGTAAACTGTATAAGTTTTGCTACGTCTTAATCTGGGGCCCTCAAAACGTTTTCAAAAATGTACGTGTAACTTTTTATAATCATTTGATTTTGGGGTCATCAAAAAGTTACTAAAAATGTCTTGGTTATTTGTCATATTCAGCTGAATGTTGCTTGAATTTCATTGTTTAGATGTTTTCTTGATTTTGGGTGCTTTTAAATGGCTAGATGGCCATATTGCCTCAGAAAAGACCCCATAGAAATAGTGGAGATGACAACCTATGGGAGGATGACTGCGACAATGGCTAGATGACCGTTTATTGATGGAATGATCGCCGATGCATGATACCAACCTTGGAGCTTTTTGGTGCTTACTCAAGGTATGATTCCCTTATTTAGATTGTTCTTGAAAATTATGGGATTATCTTACCAGTTGCCCTTTTTGCAATATTAATTTTTGAAGTATTTTACAAGGATGTACTCAATTTCTAGAGGCTCCAATAGTGTTCACGCGATGGGGTGATGGAAGAAGGACCTTGTAAAGGGTGAAATGCGCCCTTTGGAGGACATTGACCTCTTAGGGATCATTTGAAAGCTTAGATTCTTAACAATGTAAGGAACATGTTTTTTTTTTTTTTTCCTTTTGTTTACTTCATTTAAGTCATTTTATCTCCACTGCTAATTTAGAGGTGGATTGGGACCCTTAGGCCTAAACAGGTAGCTTCCTGAAAACATCCAAGAGGGCTAGGGGTTGTCACGTCAGAGGGTGCTCCTCCTATTCACTACATTCCAGTGGATCCACCTCTAATCATTATGCCTATGGCTACCCCAAAGTTAGAGGGGATATGACTAGAGGGTGTCTAACTAGGGCTTGGTCATGGAGGGTGGCTAGTAAGAGTTAGTTAGGACTCAATTGATGGTCCTATGATTCCTCCAGTAAGTTCTAATTCTATTGTAAGAGTTTGCTTTGAGTTCGTTATCTTTTTGGGTTCATGCTCTTATATCTTGCTTGTAGGAGCATGCACTGGTTCTAGTTGTAGAACCTGAAGTGCATTATAGTCATACTTCATGTGGAGGATGATAATGTTTTAGAGATGTATCAAGCTCCATCCTTGGGAAGGGTATAATGCTTTATTTTAACGCTTTTATCCCGCCTATCCTTATTTGTATTATACTCATGTTATGTGAAATGCAGGTACAATAAGATTGATAACTTCTTTATGGTCAATGAGGTATGCTCATTTCCTTTTGACTAACAAAGGTTGTGCATTTCGTTTCTTCTTCGTTTAGTGTTCTTGTACAGAATTTTAGGGAGTTGCATGGTGTCATTACCACAGGTGTGTGGCTTTCTCTAGGGCTTCTAGCTCAAGGATAGCTCCTGCCCGGGAGTTTACTCCCAAGGCTAGGGCTTTAGAAGCGCTTAATTTATCTATGAAGGGTCAGGCTCTAATTGAGTTTGTAGCAGAGCTGACTGTGTTGCTCCCCGAAAGTGAGCCCTTGGAGAAGCCAAGGGTTAATGTGGGAAATGCCACAATGAAAACTTTTATAACATGGGTGGTTCTTCATCTATTCCATCCCAATGTAGCAAGGATAACCCTCTTGTATTCAGGGTCTTCAGGAGGATGGTTAGAGGATTATTTTTCCATGCCTCCATCAAGAATCACCTCAATGTGATATGAAGATGTAGATTACATGATATTATGAGTTTTGATTTCGAGGCACATTTTCTACAATCTTAAAGGGCCATGGAATCTTATTTAAAAAATTTTTTGAACTCCCTCTATATGCTTAATTGTTCACGAAGGGACTTGCTTTACAAGGTCAATGACTAACTAACCATTTAAAGCTTTCAAGCTTGAGTAAACTACCTGGAACTCTCATTATCAAGGACCTTAACAAGCTCGTAAAAAATGGACCTTTCTCTGGTCATAAAATTAGTGTAACTTGAATTAAGCACTTAAAATGAATTTTGTGCTACTTTGAGTAATTGGAATATATTAGAATTATGCATATGTTTGTTAAATGAAAATTGCTCTTGTATGAATGTCCATGATAAGGAAACATAGCACAAATTTTGGTACTTAAAGAAGTTCATTAGTTTCATGAAATTTATCTATGTGCCTTGTTCTATGGAGAAATAGTGATTTATGTAACCGAGGAAAACAGGTTCATTAAATTGATCACAATATAATTCACCAGCAATTTTGCTAATCACATATTGAACAATCTTCAAATAAGCAAGATCAAGTTTTTGATTTTTCTATTTTAATAGTTGGTTACCAAATGGGAAGGTGATAAATCATATTCAAACTAATCCTAAATCAGAGAAGGGCCAAAAGTACTTTTGTTGAAAGTGATAGCTGTAGGTCAACTATGACAAAAATGAAAGATGTCAACATCAGATATTGAAAGAAGGTAGCAGCCTTATCAAAAGAGGAATGTAACAGCTAACACATTAATTAAAGACTGCAGAACCACCTCTCCATGGCATAATATGTCAAGACTTAGTTGAGTAGTTGTCAAAAAAGTGAACGGATGTGAAAGCCCTTACACCAGCTAGTCGTCATTAGAGGAAAGCATCTAATGCAATTATGAAGGATCCATAACTATTTCCATTACCAGAATAAAATGGTCCAATGCATAACTCCTACAAATAGGGACCTTTGCTGAAGAAGAAGAGTATGGAACACACAAAGCGCTGAACTCACTTTCTAAGTGTCGATGTACAGTTGTATGATTAGCTTTCAGATCATCATAATCATTGTACACAGATTCATGAGAACTTGTGAGGAAAGAGGGTTATAAAAAATTATACTTGTAAGCAGCAGGATTGACAAGGAGTGTCATCCTTCTTATGTAGGGGCTTAGAAGAAATCACTTCAAGAGAGGTCATGAAGGTTGTTTGTAGTCAAGGGGGTAGAGCTTGCAGATCATATTATCTTAGAGTAGATTAATACAAGTTGGTTGAATCATAAGAAGGGCCCTTGGGTGCGGATGTATCCCAGTTGATAGATGAACCTCATGAATAAACTCTGCATACTTTAGTTCTTGGTTTTAGTCTCTATTGCTTAACTTCCTTAATTTGCTATTTCAATGTCCTTGATTTTATTGTCCAACATCCTTGAGCTTGCTATATCCTTCTATATTTTGTATTTATATTTTAAATTGCATTTATCTGTTATCACCCTATTGAAACCCGTTCGAGGGTGACTTAGCGTACTTGGGACTCATACTCACCCTTAGTATGGGATTACACAATATTGATGGAGTGCACTTTTCAATCCTCCATCTTTTGGGTTTGCTTTTCCATTGGGGTCTTATGAGACGATCCTACTAGACCTGCTGAGATCGCTGCTAAGAACTGAGGAGGTTTGTTGTGATGAGGAGCAAGGCGGAGAAACCCCTTAATTTTGTACAAGTTGTATGAACTTCGTTTGTTATTTCTTTGAGAATTTTAGAGTTGTATGAAATGTTTATGTGTTTTACTAAATTTATGTTTGCAATTTTTACTAAAATGTGATTTGAATTTCCAAAAAAGGCATATTTTTATTTAAAAAAATTGAGTATGAAAAGTCTAGGTTTAGAAACAATAAGCTATAAGGCTATTCTCCCCCCTTTGCACAAGTTTTACGAAGGAAAATATGGTCTAGCCTAACACAAAAAGGAAAACAAAAGAAAGAAAAGAAAAGATACTTACATGAATACAAGAAAATTTTACCAATGCCTTCGAGAACAATTTACAACAAAAAAAAAAAAGTACAATTAGTGAAATGCATAATTTTAGAAATTAGGCAACTCCTAGATTGTAAAAAGATGAGGATTCTAGGGTAGGATGGAAAAAGAAAAGTGTGTAGAAGTCAGCAATGCCAAGGCATAGCAACAGGCCAGCAAGAGCTAGTGGTAGGCTGCTGGGTCCCAGCGGCAGCTTGTTTTCTACTACTCGGTGTGCGTTTTCCATAGGGTGTTGGCGGTCAATGACTATAAAAGCTTGGCTAGCCCTTGCTTGTTTTTTTGTATTTTTTTTACATCTTATAGCGAGTTGAGCCTCCTTTGGAGAGTGTTTTTCTTCTTCTTTTGAGGGAGGCAAGTAATTGTTGATTATATTTAGTTTTGATGATAACAAATCCAAGTGTAAAAATTTGTCCAAGTAATGTTGCTCCGAACACGATCTCCAAACAGGCCTAACTGGTGTTTGTGATCTTTATTGTATTAACTGGTTTGCTACATGTGAGAACAAGTCTTCTAGACAGGTTTTACTTGGTGATTCCATATTAAGTCAAGAATACCATCACGACAGTTGATTGTAAAGCGTGTTCCTGAACTCTAGCAATGCAAAGAACAACCCCAGCAAACAAGGTGGCCTTGGTGTTCACAGCAGCTCTATAAATCTCGGACAAGATGACTGGTTCAAAACAAGAAGTCTTGGGTATATATGTTTTATTTAATTAGACTCTTGTTAATATGCCAATATTGAAAACATCATTTTAAACACCTCTTGAATCGGTATTTGCGCTAAAGTACTTCAGAACACCAGTTGCGAACAACCCTGCAAACAGGGTGCCTAGGGTGTTTCTGAACTGCAGTGGCCATACCCGATTATTTTTGAAAATTCATTTTGGTTGGCCAAGATCTCCAGAATACTTTCTTTGAATTTCAAAATTGCTATTTTTCTGGAGAGGATAGTTCTTGAAAATATTATGGAGATTTGCGAAAATAGGTTTGGGAGATTTGCCAAATCAAAAGATTCCTATGACTATATTTTCGGATTTGGTAAAAGCTGAAAATCTCTTTAAACCTCTTCACGGCTATGGGAAGATAAGGGTTATCTTTTAAGATAACAAAATCCCTTATATTTTGGGATAAATTCATCATTAGCCGTTGGAGAATATATTTTGTTTGCAAATCATTTTCCATACTTAGCTGAGTCTTTGGTTTTTGACCGTTGGACCTTGTGTTTAAAAACCGCAGCTTTTCTCTCCCGTAGGGAAGCCAAGAAGCAGATAGAAAAAACTCAGACTGAAAAAGAGAAGCAACACAGCTTTCTGAAAAATCTGGAAAAAATCAGGAAACTCGTTTTCACATTAAAATTCTTGAGCTTCATTCTGAAAAGCAAAACCGTGACAAGCTGTGTTTGATTTGAGTTTTCAAACCATTGGCATAATAGGATCTTCATTGTATCTTACATCTGCTTAGTGAGAAGCACCCCCTGTAAGGTGTTTGTAACCCTGATCTTGGATCAGAAAAGTGAGTGAGTGTGTCCTAGTCGTGTGGACTTGGACGTGTCTAATCTTGCGAAGGTTGGACGTGGTGTAACCTGTCTTTGGGAAGAAGGTTACGTGGTTGCAAGTTGTAACAAGGTGTGTTACATTTGTAACGTGTGAAGCCCGTTAGTGAAAGTGGTTAAATCCTACACGAGGTAGGTCGTGGTTTTTCACACCTCAGTTGGGCTAGAGGTGTTTTCCACGTAAAAATTGTGTGTGCTTTATTTTCCGCATTTATCTTGGTGATTTTCGCATCTGCAATATTTGAGAACACCCCGTGCAAACAAGCTATCAGGGTGTTTGTCATTTGAGAACAACCTCTGTGAGGGTGTTTGTTATTTACAACGCGAAAATCAGACACCACAATTCACCCCCCTCTTGTGGTTGTATACTCACGAACTCAACAAGTGGTATCAGAGCAGGTTCTCTTACAAAAGGTTAACACCTTGAGAGATTCTGAAGATGAGTACCCCACAAGGAATTCTTGAAGGGCAATCCATTACTCGTCCACCCTATTTCAACGGCCAACATTATAGTTGGTGGAAGAATAGGATGGAGAACTATATTCAGGCAGAAGATTATGAATTATGGATGCTCATCAAGAACGGGCCCCTTGTTCCCACCAAGGTGCTTGAAGATGGTAAGAAGGTTCCCAAGGAATCCATAGAGTTTGATGCCGAGGACTACAAGAAAATGGAGAAAAATGCCAAGGCCAAAAAGCTTCTATATTTTGGCCTAGGACCCGATGAATACACTCGCATCTCTGAGTGTGAATCAGCCCAAGCTATCTGGAATGCTCTGCAAGTTGCTCATGAAGGTACGAGTCAAGTTAAACAATCTAGAATTGAGCTACTTATGCGACAATATGAGTTGTTTGATATGGGTGATCATGAAACTGTGATGGACATGTATACACGGTTCACCCACATCACGAACGAGTTAAAATTCCTGGGAAGATCTTTCACCACTGAAGAGTTGGTGAGGAAAATCCTCAGAATTTTACCTCGCACGTGGGAGGCCAAAGTAACAGCCATCCAAGAGGCTAAAGACATGAACCAGATCACCCTCGACGAGTTGATTGGTAATCTCCAGACCTATGAACTCCGAAAGAACTCACAGCAAAAAGAGGAGCAAAAGAAGGATCGTGGGCTTGCCTTGAAAGCACATGAGGACACTGACTCTGACCTTGAAGATGAAGAAATGGCCCTAATGTCCAGAAAATTCAAGAAATTCTTCAAAAAGGTCAAGGAAAACAACAAAAGAAAAGACTTCAGCAAGTCCAGAAACACCTCCAAAGAACAGCTCACAGGGTGTTTCAAGTGCGGCAAACCAGATCACTTAGTCAAAAATTGCCCTCTGCTTCGAGAAGATCAGACGCCCGAACACCCTCGAAAACAGGTTCGAAAACACCCTGTAAACAATCTGGGCAAGCGATTCTCGAAAGCTATGCTGGCTGCTTGGGGAGATTCCTCTGAGGATGAAGGAGAATCTGAAGCTGAAGAAGGGGTCGTAGCACTTATGGCACAAAGTGATTCAGATTCAGATGATGAATCAACAATCAGCCTCTCAGATCTCAAGAGCAAGGTACATGGTCTTAACAAAGCTACTTTAGAAGAACTTCTATATAATTTGATAGACACTTGTGCTGATCTAAAAAGAGAAGTTCGTGACCTAGAACTTGAAAATGAAATTCTTAAAAATGAAAACCTCGGTTTACATGAGAATATTAACTTGCTCAAAGAAAACCTCTTTATAAAAGAAGGAGATTATTCTCGAATGGAGGAAAAACTCTTTGAGGTAGAAGGAATGGTTGAGTCCTTGCTCAGGGAGAACAAAGGTTTGCATGCTGATATAGAAAAACTGGAAAACGAGCTTACCACAACCAAGCGCTGGAACGAGTCCTCACAAGCCCTTGATTGGTTAAACACTCACCACAGTTGAAATAAAAAGGGACTTGGGTATAAGCCTAAACGAACAGTCTACCCAATTCACAGAAAGTATGTGGGATTACCTGAAAATATTGTTTGCTTTCATTATGGCAAAACGGGTCATTATAGATACACTTACCCTTTAAGAAAGCATGCCAATGAAAAGAATGAAAGGTATGTGAAACAAATCTGGATTAGAAAAGATGAGCTTTACATGTCTAAAAGAATGGGACCCAAGTGGATCTGGGTTCCCAAAACTAACCCGTGATTTGTTTTGCAGGCTGAAGTGAGAGAGAACAACCTTACGAACAACCCCACTAACACCCTTGGAAACAGGCAGTTGTGGTTTGTTGATAGTGGGTGTTCACGGCACATGACTGGTGAAAGATCAAACTTTCTCTCACTTACAGCTCTGAATGGTGGGAGTGTAGCATTTGGAAACGGCAAGTCTGGGACAATTGTCGGTATAGGTAATATTGGTAAAACTCTCTCCCACTCAATTGATAATGTGCACTTAGTTGATGGGTTAAAGCACAATTTGCTAAGTGTGTCCCAACTGTGTGACAAGAACAACCTAGTACTGTTTTCAAAAACACGTTGCTTGGTTGTGAATGACGACACAGGAGATGTTGTGTTGAGGGGGAAGCGATGTCAAAATGTTTATAAAGTTTGTATTTCCACTCTTCCCCAAAATAATCTGACTTGTTTAAATGCATTAAATGATGATATAATGCTATGGCACAAGAGACTAGGTCATGCAAGCTTATCCTTGTTAAACAAACTTGTTTCAAAAGACCTAGTTATTGGACTACCTTCCATCAAATTTAATGATGACAAGGTATGTGAAGCTTGTGCAAAAGGCAAACAAGTCAGATCTTCTTTTAAATCGAAAAAATGTGTAAGCACTACTCGACCTCTAGAATTATTACACATTGATTTGTGTGGTCCCATGAGGGTAACCAGTAGAGGTGGGAAAAAGTATGTGCTTGTTGTAGTGGATGATTACTCTCGATTTACTTGGACCTTGTTTTTGGCATCCAAAGATGAAACCTTTGAGAATTTTATTGCCTTTCTCAAAAAGGTTGAAAAGAGAGTAGGACACTCTTTAATTAGCTTGAGATCTGATCATGGAACTGAGTTTAAAAATGCAAGTTTTATTAACTATTGTAATGAACATGGTGTTGATCATAACTTCTCAGCCCCAAGAACACCCCAACAAAATAGGGTGGTTGAGCGCAAAAATCGAACCCTGGAAGACATGACCAGAACAATGCTTATAGCTAGTGGTCTTCCTAGGTATTTCTGGGCAGAAGCATTGAACACCTCATGTTACATTATAAATAGATGCATGATCAGACCCATTTTGAGCAAAACTCCTTATGAACTTTTCAAGGGCAGAAAACCCAATATTACGCACCTAAGGACATTTGGTTGTAGGTGTTTTGTGCATAATAATGGGAAGGATGCCTTAGGAAAATTTGACCCTAGGAGTGATGAGGCAATATTCCTTGGCTATTCTTCTCACAGCAAGGCATACAAAGTCTTTAACAAAAGAACCTTGTGTGTTGAGGAAAGTGTGCATGTGCTTTTTAATGAATCTAACGTGTTGAGTGAGAATGATGCACAGGAAGATGAACTTGAATTAGGTCTTGTTCGAAAAGAAGTGTTGCTCCAAGATAAACGAGGTAAGAACACCATGGAGAAAACAACTCCTGAAGGTGTTCCTCAGAACAGCAGGCAAGGTGAACACCAAACAGGGGAAAACACCGCTGAACCCTGTTCGGAACCGTGTTCTTCAGGAATAGACTTACAAACATGTGCAGAAACAGGCTCGGGAGATGATCGTAAGCATTATGTTACGACTAGAGTAGAGCATGGGTCTGTGGATCCTCTTACTCCACGACCATGGAAGCACCATAGTTCGCACCCTCTTGATCAAATCTTGTCAGATATTAATACTGGAGTGCAAACTAGATCTAAACTAAAGAATTTTTGTGCTTTCTATGCTTTTCTTTCTAACATTGAGCCAAAAAGTGTGAATGAAGCTCTTGCAGATTCAGATTGGATCACGGCTATGCAAGAAGAGCTTCATCAATTTGAGAGAAACAAAGTATGGCACCTTGTACCTAAACCTGCAGAGAGAACAATCATTGGAACCAAGTGGGTGTTTCGAAACAAACTGGATGAGTCAGGAACAGTCACTAGGAACAAGGCACGGCTGGTTGTACAAGGATACAATCAAGAAGAAGGGATCGACTATGAAGAAACCTTTGCACCAGTTGCTAGAATTGAGGCTATTCGAATCTTAATAGCCTTTGCAGCTCATATGGAAATCAAGCTATATCAAATGGATGTTAAAAGTGCATTCCTAAACGGATACCTTAAAGAAGAGGTGTATGTCAAACAACCCCCTGGTTTTGAAAATGGTGATTTTCCAAATCATGTTTTTAAACTTGATAAGGCACTTTATGGTTTAAAACAAGCTCCAAGAGCTTGGTATGATCGGTTGTCAAGTTTTTTACTTGAAAATGATTTTAGAAGAGGCAAGGTAGACAATACCTTGTTTCTAAAATCTAAGGGGGAACATTTTTTGATTGTCCAAATATATGTTGATGACATTATATTTGGTGCAACTCATCATGATTTATGCAATGAATTTTCAAATATGATGAGGAGTGAGTTTGAGATGAGCATGATGGGTGAGCTTAATTTTTTCTTAGGCTTACAAATCAAGCAAACTCCAAACGGCACCATGATCCATCAGCAAAAGTATATCAAGGAGTTACTTAAGCGTTTTGGGATGGAGTCAGCCAAACCCATAGACACTCCTATTTCTCCTTCAACCAAGTTGGTTATGGATGATGGGAGTCCCTCAGTTGAGGAGAAACTCTATAGGGGTATGATTGGGTCACTCTTATACCTAACCGCTAGTAGACCTGATATTGTTTTTAGTGTTGGTTTATGTGCCCGTTTTCAGTCTAACCCTAAGGAAACTCATCTTAAGGCTGTTAAACGGATACTAAGGTATTTGAAACATACATCCAATTTAGCTTTATGGTATCCTAAAGGTTGCAATTTTGATCTTGTTGGATATGCTGACGCTGACTATGCTGGATTCCTAGTTGATAGAAAGAGTACCTCAGGTATGGCTCACTTTCTTGGACCTTGTTTGGTATCTTGGGCTACCAAGAAGCAACATTCAGTTGCCATGTCCACAGCAGAAGCTGAATATGTTGCAGCAGCTTCATGTTGTGCTCAACTGTTGTGGATAAGGCAACAGCTTAAGGACTTTTGTGTTGACATTGGATGCATTCCTATTTTTTGTGATAACACAAGTGCAATTAACATTGCCAAAAATCCATGTCAACATAAAAGAACAAAGCATATTGACATTCGACATCATTTCTTGAGAGATAATGTTGAAAAGGGTTTAATCTCTATGAATTTTTGCTCAACGGAAAATCAAATTGCTGATATATTCACTAAGGCACTCGCTAGAGATCATTTTGAAAGAAATAGACTGGAACTAGGGTTGGTGAGAACACCCTGAGATACCTGTTTCCAGAACATGAACTGGGTTTGGTAAGATCAACCTTTACACCCTGTTCTCTCCCCCTGTTTGCAAATTTTATTAATAACGGATGTGATTGCATACACCCGAATTGCGTGCATTTTTTTTTGTCTCTTATCTACTTAGTACAGCATAAGGGGATGTACTGGAGCCGTCTTAATGCCATTCAGTCGAATCAGATCAGACGGCAAAGAACAGGCATAATACAGAGAACAGGTACGCCCCTTGGTTGCTCGGTGTGTTTTCTTTCCTTCCCAAGGCACAAGATGTTAATGCTCCTACCCGTTGCAAATCAAGAAATCTTCTCAAAGATTCGGCTGCTCTCTCTCTCTCTCTCTCTCTTTTATATGCCCTGCTCTCAGTACTATCGTTCATCTCGCCCTCAAGTAAAAACCGAACATCCTGCAAACACCTTAAACCCTAATCTCTCTCTTCTAGCAACAATGGCTTCCAACAACTCTTCTCAATCAAAAGCCCTCGTTCTTGCAGCCTCAATCCCTGCTCCCCCTCGCCCAATTCTTTACAAGCCTTTCAAGTTCCTGAATCGCTTGTCCCTAAAATCAGTGGGAATGGGGATGGATGATATTCCCTTTGAATGTGGAAGGGAATTGGTGTTCCTCGTAGGGGCAATTGCTTGTCCCATTTTAGTTGAGTCAGAGGGAACAAAGTCGGGGTCTCAAGAACAATTCTTGGAAACCCCTGAAGGGTTTAATTTTGAGCCCTGTTCTTCTGGGTTGTTCTCTGACACCGCGACAGAAACAGGGGCTGCCTCTGTCGAAGGTGTGTTTGTGGAGGATCTGCATGTCGACTTCCAAGGGAAGTCGAATGAGTCGTCAGAGGAGAGTCTAGAGAAGAATTCTCTCCCTGAGGCTGAAATCTCCACTCCAGACTTTCAAACTTGAGAGAAAAGGAAGAGGGTGAAAATCGTGGCTAGGCGTAGCAGAACGCCAAGAACAAGGCCACAACCAAGGTCTCAACCCTCTCAAACTCCCTCTTCTCCTCAATCCTCTAAGCCCTCTCGAAAATCTGCAAGGCTAGCGTTTCAATCCTCTCATCGTCCCTCCAAACCCTCTGCTCCTATCATCGAGGAGATTTCTTCTTCTTCTAAAGGGTTCTCGAGTTCTGACTCTGAGAACACCACCTTCAAACAGGGGACACCGGTGTTTTCCGAGTCCTCTGAAGAACAATCTCCTCCGAAACCAACCAATAAACCTGTTGTGAAGCCCTCTCCTGCCAAAACACCCCTCAAGCGAAAGCGCAGAACAGCCCCCCTACCAGAAACTACCACCTCTGTTCCTGTCCTTAAACGCCCAAAGCAGTTCACTCCCTCTCCTATGTCTGACAAACATGCGCAGTTGCTGAAGCGCAATGTTGTCAGGGGGAAGGTAGTAAATGTAAGCTTTTTCGAGGAACAGGGTCTGGGGGTATTCTTGAACAAGCTTCGAGCCCAAGGCTAGCTTGAGTTGTTTGCAAACACCCAGCAAGGATGTTCTTTGCCTGAGTTGGCTGAGTTCTATGCCAACTGCTCTGTCACAAATGGGGTGGTGACAAGTGCTGTCAATGAGTGCCATTTCTCCTTTAATGCAGCCACCCTTGGTGACATTCTGGGCGTCCATTCTCGTGGATTTGCTGTGTATGTGAGGGAAGACAAAACTGCCCTGGAAACAGCCAGGCTCTTAGAGGTGTCCAAACGCCTTAGTCAAAAACAGGGCCTGAGAACACCCCTCTCGGTTAAGAAGGGTGAAATGACCTCCCTGCACCAACTACTGTTTATGTTCACCATCAAGAACATAATACCGCGAGGTCAAGGGCGAAACTTAGCAGATGCCTTCGATCAATGTCTGGTGGACCTACTGGATCGGGAGGAACCAGTAAACCTCCCTGCAATCATGATTCGCCACATAGAGCGAATTGCGAACACCACCCGGGCACATGATCTTGGCTATGGGTTTCTGTTGACAAGGGTGCTTGAGCACTTTGGGATAGTGCTCACACGAAGAGTGGCGGCCCAAATCATTGATGAGATTGGGATTGACACTCTGCTAGGGTGTGGCTATGAGGTTGGCGAAGGGTCAGTCTCCAAACAGGGTCGTCGACCACCTCGACCACCTGTTTCTGGGCAACCTTCCGTCAAGGTTGAGGCTGTTCTTGAGGACAATGCTCGCCTCAAGGATGAGCTCTCAGCTGTCAAGGCTGCTCTTGCTGAGGGACGAGCTCTCTCGGCCAAACGCCATGAAGATTTGCTTGCACTTCTCTCCACTCTTGCCCCTAGCATCCCTCCTCTGCAAACGAAACCACCCCCTGCTCCCTGATTCTCTAGGCTGTTCTCTTGTTTCCTCTCATCTTAGTTTTTTGGCATTGTAATGTTTTTAATGCAATATCCCTTTATTAATGCTACTTGCGCCTTATGCTCTATATTGCTTTTCTTGCATTACTCCTGTTGCTTATGCTTTTTAATGATGCCAAAAGGGGGAATAAGACCATATGGACATATATAACCTAGCACCTAGAGGATCCCATATATGACCTAGCACCTAGAGGATCCCAGATATGACCTAGCACCTAGAGGATCCCAGATATGACCTAGCACCTAGAGGATCCCTATCAGCAGATCCCTATCAGCATTAAACGTTGTTAAGCGCGTTTAAATTTTGTCAATATGGTCACTTGGTTTGTCATCATCAAAAAGGGGGAATTTGTTGATTATATTTAGTTTTGATGATAACAAATCCAAGTGTAAAAATTTGTCCAAGTAATGTTGCTCCGAACACGATCTCCAAACAGGCCTAACTGGTGTTTGTGATCTTTATTGTATTAACTGGTTTGCTACATGTGAGAACAAGTCTTCTAGACAGGTTTTACTTGGTGATTCCATATTAAGTCAAGAACACCATCTCGACAGTTGATTGTAAAGCGTGTTCCTGAACTCTAGCAATGCAAAGAACAACCCCAGCAAACAAGGTGGCCTTGGTGTTCACAGCAGCTCTACAAATCTCGGACAAGATGACTGGTTCAAAACAAGAAGTCTTGGGTATATAGGTTTTATTTAATTAGACTCTTGTTAATATGCCAATATTGAAAACATCATTTTAAACACCTCTTGAATCGGTATTTGCGCTAAAGTACTTCAGAACACCAGTTGCGAACAACCCTGCAAACAGGGTGCCTAGGGTGTTTCTGAACTGCAGTGGCCATACCCGATTATTTTTGAAAATTCATTTTGGTTGGCCAAGATCTCCAGAATACTTTCTTTGAATTTCAAAATTGCTATTTTTCTGGAGAGGATAGTTCTTGAAAATATTATGGAGATTTGCGAAAATAGGTTTGGGAGATTTGCCAAATCAAAAGATTCCTATGACTATATTTTCGGATTTGGTAAAAGCTGAAAATCTCTTTAAACCTCTTCATGGCTATGGGAAGATAAGGGTTATCTTTTAAGATAACAAAATCCCTTATATTTTGGGATAAATTCATCATTAGCTGTTGGAGAATATATTTTGTTTGCAAATCATTTTCCATACTTAGCTGAGTCTTTGGTTTTTGACCGTTGGACCTTGTGTTTAAAAACCGCAGCTTTTCTCTCCCATAGAGAAGCCAAGAAGCAGATAGAAAAAACTCAGACTGAAAAAGAGAAGCAACACAGCTTTCTGAAAAATCTGGAAAAAATCAGGAAACTCGGTTTTCACATTAAAATTCTTGAGCTTCATTCTAAAAAGCAAAACCGTGACAAGCTGTGTTTGATTTGAGTTTTCAAACCATTGGCATAATAGGATCTTCATTGTACCTTACATCTGCTTAGTGAGAAGCACCCCCTGTAAGGTGTTTGTAACCCTGATCTTGGATCAGAAAAGTGAGTGAGTGTGTCCTAGTCGTGTGGACTTGGACGTGTCTAATCTTGCGAAGGTTGGACGTGGTGTAACCTGTCTTTGGGAAGAAGGTTACGTGGTTGCAAGTTGTAACAAGGTGTGTTACATTTGTAACGTGTGAAGCCCGTTAGTGAAAGTGGTTAAATCCTACACGAGGTAGGTCGTGGTTTTTCACACCTCAGTTGGGCTAGAGGTGTTTTCCACGTAAAAATTGTGTGTGCTTTATTTTCCGCATTTATCTTGGTGATTTTCGCATCTGCAATATTTGAGAACACCCCGTGCAAACAAGCTATCAGGGTGTTTGTCATTTGAGAACAACCTCTGTGAGGGTGTTTGTTATTTACAACGCGAAAATCAGACACCACAATTCACCCCCCTCTTGTGGTTGTATACTCACGAACTCAACAGTAATTTTGAGAAGCTGATGTATGTGTGGCACAAAAATTTGCCCGCCTTTAAGTAAAGGGATTAGAGTGTTTTGGATTAAACTACCTTGTTTTTTTGAGGCAAATGAGGTTTAGCACCAATACAATCTACACAGCTTTAGAGTTTTTGGATCCAAATCTTTATGTTTTACTGTTTAGTGATAGAGAGATATGTCCTCTAGTAGAGAATTTATCGATATTTTGGGTTCTTTTAAGCCTAAGATGGTGACGACTCCTTCCTTACAGTTAAATTTCTCTCTTGTCTTTTCCAATGTTTTGTCGGTATAGGGGTGGATGAGGTTACAAAGGCCATGAATAGTCATGATATTGATCTTACATGGATCACATGCTAATTTATGCTTGCGTCTAAGGATGATTATCATTAAAATAAGGGTAGAAAAGCCTTTACTTTTCGTCTTATGAATAGATTCTTACTTGTTGGCTCGGAATGACAATTTGTGTAATGCATCTTGTGGAGGAGTCTTTGAAGGGTTATTCCTACATGCTCATTATTCTTGCTGAGACAATCTTGTGCTTGGGTGAACTTAGTGGTGGCCGCAGTAATGATCTTATGGGAAGCCCTCTTCTTTTGCAAGCAAAGTTTCAAACTTTCAGTTATGGTGTCCTACTTCACTTTCGTGATAGAGATTATGACTCATACTTATCTTGTTGATTTGGCTCCTAGAACATTTTTGCCAAATTCATCCCTAATTTTCATGCTAGTATATGAGCCCAAACATTATACCTTGCAAGTTTCAATGAGCATTGTAATGATGAGACATAGGAGGCCTTTTGCGAACATAAGGAGACCAAGGACTTTTCGACCACTAAGTAGTGGTGCATTCATGGTTATAGAGTTTCTACAAAAGGTGGGAATTACCTATCTCTCTTGGGCCCTAAAAGCTTCCACATATATTTTAGAAGGATTTTGGCAAGACTGTTCTAAGTCATGATTCCATTACTCTTGCTTTATGCCTTAACCTCAAAGGTCACATAGTTTTAGACTAAAACATAGCTCAAGCTCATATAGGTGGCTAGGCCTATCATGTTGACCACCCTTTTTGTGAGCACTGCTTATCTTAGATGGATAAAGGGCACCACTCCTCAAGACTGTGACATGACGAGAGTTAAAGCCAAAGTCTAATCATGTAATACACGAAAACTTACGCAAGTGATGCTGACGAGTAGGGAGAACAAGGGGGAAAAATGCTCATAACCTTTAATGGGTTAGGAATCCCAATGAAGGGATAAAGATGAGTGCAAAGGAGAAGACTTATTAGAGTTGCTCTGTGTACACATTTATGTTACGCTTAATCATCTGATAACTTAGTACTTCTAAAGTAGATACTGTTTAGTTGATTTATATTGATAAGTTGGGTGAATTTTTGACCATGAATTCCTACTTAAAATTTTCTTTCAGAAAGTAAGGGCTCATCTAATGGATTACCCACTCTTATAGTTCCTATTTTGACCTTTGAGTTTAATACTCATGATATCTTATGTTGATGTTTGTTAAGCCAAAAATCATACATGGTTTTAATAATTATTTGGATTGTATTATATATATTATTGCATCTAATTTACCTTATTTTATATATTTTTCAGGTTAAGCAATAATAAAATAAAAAGGGAAGAGAAGACGTCGAAGTTCAGGTTTTACACGCTTGGCTATAAAGACGGTCCAAAAATAATAATTTATGGAAAATATTATTTCCGTAATTATTTAATTGAGCTAGGGTTTCAAGAGTTGGAGAAGAGTTAGACGTCTTGAGAGAGAAGGAAGAAAGGAATAAGAAAATCCTATTCACTAACCCTAATCACTATCACCCTCACCATAATAAAAGGACGCCACGGCCTAACTCCTCAAAAAATCCTCAACCATCATCATCTATCATCCCATCCATAACCAAGCCACGGCAAACTTATTCATCACACGCCTTCAATCCCACTTTCAAGCTTGCCTTCGCACCCCATGCTCCCTGATCTTCCTTCTTCTTCTTTATTATCTCACATCCACGCTCATCATGCCTAACTTATTATCCATCATCGCCCATCATCATCCTCTTCAACCTCACGCCTAATCTCCATCCTCACATAGCCTTGTTATCAAGATTTTATTTTGTTTTATTTGTTATTTTTACTTTGTTCAATTAGTTAAACTCTTTATATTATTAAACATGAAATTTTTGCTAAAATTTTGTGATTTTAATTTTAATATGAGTGAGTAATTTTTTTTTGCTTAGTATAATCTATTTGTAACCATGCTAAATTAATTATTTTGAAATAAGTTTCATGCTTTATTGTCTAGTTGATTTATATTCATGATTCTATAGCGATTAATATTTACCGTTCATGATATTCGTGTGATATTAATTAGAATGCATGCTAGTTAGTTTAATAGGAATTCATATGATAGTTTAAGAGGCTTTAATATGTAAAAATTATCATCTTTTAAGCATTAGGATCATCTTAATTAATCATGGATGGCTCAAACCCATCTCTTTTAATTAGGTAATCGTTATGGATCTTTGTTCAATCGATTTACTGGTAAATTGGTTACAAAGCGTTAGATGATGCTTTTCTAGTATGTAATGCTCTAGTTTGATTAAATTCTTGTACTGGTATAAGGGTTATCAAATTAGTAGGGTTTATATTAGGGCTGGACCTGATTAAACTATAATATAAGGAAAAACGGGGAAGATCCGCTGGTGGGTGTCTTCTACTATTTAACTCATGGATGAAATCGACTTGTGTGTTAATGATAATTATTAATTTGCATGGTGGATATAGATTATGCTAAGCATTATTTTTCATAAATTTGATATCTTTTGATAATTATTTGTTGTTTTTAGTTAATTTGTTTAGTCCGTCAATTTTTATTCTTCAATTATTAGCTTTGATATAAATGTCTTTTACCCCCCCAAAAGAATAGTCGTTTAGGAGTATCTTGGTAATTTTAGATTAGTTAGATTTTGATTTTGATTTTTAGAGAGGTTATAATTTTAGATTTGAGTTATATTCTGTTTTATCATTTACTTACTGGTTTGTTAGAAATTAAGCTAAAAATAGTTTTTTTCGTTTTTTTCAGTTTTTATTCATTCCTAGGGTTCACATAGTGTCCTAATCTGCCCCTATTTAATTTCGTAATTTTTGGAAATTACTCGATAATTTTTCAGAATTATTTCGTGAAATTGATATGTGCAGGTTTTGAATTCATTAAATCTAGAAATTTTATTTTTAATATTTATTTCACATTTATTAGGTGTTGTTGAGTCCAGAAAATTATGTCCTTAAATTAGGGTAATTTTGTTGATTAATTTCATATTTACATTAATGCAGTTTATTTTATTTTTAATTTTAGATTTCATTTTCTGTTTTAATATTCTGTGGTAATTTTCTGATTTAATTTTTCTGAGATTAATTGATACAATTCTAGAGTTTTAAGCTTATAAACTTGAAGAATATTAGTTTAAGTTACTGTTTGTCATTTTTAATATTTATTTTCTGTTTTGATTTTTAGTTGAAGATTAAGTTATTATTCTGTTTTTATTTTTCTTGATTATTTAGGATAGCTATTTACTGTTTTATTTCCAGAATTAAATCCAGAATATTTAGGAGTAATGTTGGGTATTCTTCCAGATTTTTATTAATTAAATTTGATTTAATTAGAATTACAAAGAGGAGGAACAATAAATTAGAATAATAAAGTTATTTAGGATTAAATTAGCATTTTTGATATAATCTTTCCTTGTGGATCGATCCCTACTTTCCTATGCTATCAAAATTATTTATAAATCGAAGTAGTGATTAAATTTATAGCTTCACAACAAGCTTTACAATGATGCGCCAAGAGATGTACTGCGGCAAGTTTCCTTTTATTTATGCCAGTTAATTGTTTATACATGCCTCGTGTTCAATCTTCCTCAGATACTAATGCAACCGACAATAATGGAGTTTGCACTTCTACTGGTAAGACTGTCCCCATCCCATGTATGAGTGAGAAAGAAGTGGTACCAATGGGTTGAGTAATGGATGCCGTATATCCTAGAATGCCAATGGTAACCTATTGGGACAATCTTTATAAGTTTCAGTCATTTTATTCAAAATATTTTTAATGATTTTATCTACGACATCTATTGCACTGTTACGTTTATTTGTGGTCAATATGTGGTAGATTGCCTATGATGAATTTTATATTTGTTTATAAGGGCTACAGTTTCATCCTTGATTTGGGATCCATGGTCTCTTATGATTTCATGCTGGTCTCCATATATACAGATTATCTGATCAATTGAGGATTTAGCTGCTTGTTTAGATGTAAATTTAGTGCACGATGCAACTTCAACCCACTTGTTGAAATAATTTATAGCTAATACTGTGTACTCATGCTATTAGTCCATTTAAGAGTGTTCTTTCCTATAATATGTATTCCCCACATTGAAAAAGGCAAATGCGAGGCAAAAGTGTATAACAAAGAAGGCAGGATGTGCTAGAGAATTGCATTTTTTTGGACTTTTTTTTATTACCTTTATACAAGTTGCAAGGAATATCTATACATGGTTATCCTATAATAGCTCTGGCATTGGAGATTCTTGATAGTATTTAATTGTTCACATGCGTGCCGCAGTCTCCGACTTGAATTTCTTCCATTAGGATTTATGCCTCTTTTGTGTCTACTTATTGAGGATTAACTCTATTGTACATCAATTTATATAATACTCTATTGTTCACAATAAATTAGAATGTAAGTGTTCATAGTGCTGGAACAATATCTTTGGATAGAATCTGGAGGGTATTCTCTTGTTATACGATATGCTAGAATTTTTTTTTTATTTTTTTATTTTTTTATTTTTTTTTTTTTTACCAAGAACTATCATTTAGGACCTCAAATTGTATGTTTAAGAAATAGGCCTGTTCATTTCTCCTGCCTACGGTTATGGTTAGTTCAGCTACATATTTTGGCATTGAGATCATAGACTCTGGGTTTTCTAAAGCATTTGCAAATTGATTTTCTTCTCTAGAAAGATATGTAAATTACAAATATTCAAAGTGTTTTGTTATTTTCTCTAAACATGCTAGATAGAGTGCCACGCTTTTATTTCTCACCTTCCATCACCTGGTGACTTGGTTGATGATTAGATGGGATCTTTGTCAACATTCAAATCTTTGATATGAAGTGCATGTGCAACTTGCATTCCTCTAATGCATGCTTCATACCTAAAGTCATTGCTTGTGACTGTAAAATGTAATTTTATCGAGATGGGCATATACGCCCTTTTGGTGAGAGTAAATGTATGCATATGTTGTATCCTTTTTGATTTGAGGCAGAGACAGAGAGCATTTTCCAAGCTTAATTTTCAACAGAGAGGATGGTCTTGTTGGGGTGATCAGTGTTTTCCTCTTGTTATTCTATTGGGAAGTTTGACAGGAATTCTAGCCTAATGCTTCCTTTTGTTGTCTTTTGATCTTCGAACTTTAAGTCATATTTGGATAATAACATTACCTATTGAGAGATCCAACCACAGAGAGTTGGCCGTTTGAGGAGATACTTCCATAAGTCTACTTTTACTGCGATCTTAGCATACTGGTTAAGCAAGTACTGCGTTAGTTTCTTAGCTACTCAAACTAGTCCTAGGCACATCATCTCTATTACAGAGTATCGAGTCTTATAATTAAGGAACTTCTTTGTTAAGCAGTAGATAAAATTTTTGGTCCCATGATGGTCATGACATAGCATTGCTCCCATGGTGGTGTTAGTGGTAGCAAGGGCTGTCTAAGTTTCGTAGGTTATGGCATGGGTGAACTAATAAAGTATTTCTTACAAAGGCTTATTGATATGTTACATCCCATTTGGTTTGATTACGTTTTTGTAGTTTCTTAGGATGGGTTCACATGTCATTGTTAATTTAAAGATGAACTAGTTTTGTATACAGCTTGGGAAACCTCTTATTTCATTCTCATCCCTAGGGGGCGACATTTTCACGATTGTGTTAATCGTTGAGCTATACACCTATGTTCCTCGTGAGCTTACTACATATATAAGGAGTTTTCTCCACATAAAAAATATACCAACTTCAACCCACTTCAACCTACATCAACCAACTTCAACCCACTTCAACCTACTTCAACCTATTTTAACCCACCTCAAAAAAAAATACCAACTTTAACCCACCTCAACCCACCTCAACCTACTTCAACCTATTTCACCTTTTTACCCACCCAATTTACCCACGAAAAGAACAGGCCTTAAGTGCCATGATATGTGAAGGATGCAGTCTTTCGATCCTTTATGGAAATTTTGATTTGGTTATAACCTACGTACTTCTTCATGTAGGATAAAAGTTGATGCCCTGCGGTGTTATCTACTAAAAAGTCTGTATGAGAAAAGGGGAAGTCATATTTTGGGTTGACTTTGGTAAGGTCTTTGAAGTTGATGTACATTCTAACCCTCCTGTCTTTCTTAGATGGTGGAACAATATTAGTGACCCACTATAGATAGTTAGAGACCCCAAGAAATGCCACATCTAGCTATTTTTCTACTTCTTCTTTGATCTTAAGATTTTGTTGTGGTTCTGTTTCTGAACTTTTGTTTGATTGGATTGGCATCAGGGTATAAGGGGATTTTATTGTCGTCAATTTTCGTATGTATTCTGGTATGTCCGTGTAAGACCATATGATAAAATCTATAAATTCTATCAAAGTTTGAGTGAATTATTCCACTTCTTGATTTAATGTGTTTTGAAGTTTCAATTATTGTAGTTTTCCTTTTTTCCCACATTTATTGTTAATGTTTCTTTGAAAATTTAGAATTGTATTTGCTTGTTCTTGAATTATCTTGATTGGCTCTTCAATAAAGTCATCGTTGTCATTTGCGCAAACAAAAAAGTGGTGACAGTCATACTCAGAAAATTCACATTGTTGATAGAATAAGCAAGTGCATCAACGGAGTGCTAACCCTACAATGATTGTTGACCCAAATGCAATGTGAAATTAGGTGGGTTTGTTGGAGATTTTCAACCTATTTGATTAAATTGATTGACATATTTAACCTATTTAATTAACTAGGTTAGATTCAGATTTAGATTTTCGACATGAAAAATAACGAGCTTAACTTGTCTAATCAGATGGATTAGAAGGCCAACCCGTTTAACCCATTTATCTAGTAACTTGTTTAACCAATTTATTTGTAAGATTTGGAATTTCTAAAGTTAGGTGAAACGGAGGCTAAGGGATTGTAAAATTTCCTATCAATAGGCGGGATGACTAACACTTTTCTTTTCTATTTTTTCATTTAGCCCCTTGCCATTAGGGTTGCATAGATATATAAGCCCTCTTACAACCAGTAACGCTGACTTCTTTACCTCTCTCTTCATTAGGGATGACTATGAACCGGGTCTGGATCGACTCCACTAAGATCCAAATCCAGATTCATTTTTTAGACCTCGATTAGGATCTGATCCAAATTTATAGGCTCTATAAAATTTGGATCTAAACCCGGATCCTCTGGATCTAAAGGGTCTAGCGGGTCCTTAATGGGTCCTGCCACTTTGAGTCACTTTTTTTTTCACTTTTTTATTTTCTCAACAAAACAAAAGTGCATACATAAAATTTTCGTACAATGGAGGATTAAATCATGAAGACATTAAATGAATTCCAATTTAGCTTCAGAGTCTTATAATGAATTGTAATTTAGCTTATAAAGTGTATAATTGATTCTTCCTTTTTGGGACATGCTAATTAGTACAATGGGTTGCTGACCTTGAGATTATAGGACTTTAGTGAACTACTTTTGACATCAACAAGACTTAATAGTCTTTAAGTTCACAAGGTAGTCAGTTCTTGGTGAAATAAGAAAAATATCCCAGATGAGGAGGGAGGAAAGACCAGATGATGTACTAGTCAAAAGTGAAAGTGAAGGAAGCATAGACGATGAGACTCATCATTTCTCTTTGCCCTTGTTGATCCCTTATCCCTCAAATAAAGTTAATCCAAACATGGAACAAATTGAAATGCAATTCCACAAAAGACGAACACAATTTGAAAATGATATTTTGTTTTAAGCCCTGGAGTTTAACAATGGTAGAAATTGGAGAAACAACCATAGCTAGCACTGGAAAATTACCTGGGGGTCTGGATAGAGGAACTGAAAAATAGGCAGAAGTGCTGAAAAATAGCTGATCTGTAAAGGGGTAGCGCTGAGATGAAGGTAGCGTGACTAGGTCTGACGAAACTGTGATGAACAAGACCGAACTATGGTCACCAGAAAGAGGAAGGAGGCTAGCGTGAAGGCCCTACACTCCGGAGAACAAGAGCCAGAGGAGATAGGGTGGAGACATGGAGTGGTGGATGTCGGAGTAGAGGAGGTCGCGAGAGCTTGAAGAGTGAGGAAGGGAGGCACGATTGAGAGAAGTGAGAAATGAGAAATCTGATACCAAAACTAAAAACCCTAACGCTATGTTAGACAAATAGTATAAGAACAACAACAAAGGGGTCAGTATATGAGTAGAGGGTCAGGTCTGGGTTTCAAAGTCTTCGATCCAGATCCAGATCCGGCCCAGATCTAATAAGATCCGGATCTTCTAAAAATCCAACGGGTCCAAACTTTTTAGGATCCAGATCCTTAAAAATGGATCGTGTCCAGGATCCACTATTATCCCTACTCTTCATTCTCTCCAAGCCTTTGTCTCTTTCTCTCTCTGTTAAAACCAAAATACTTTCTCTTTCTCTCTCCCCCCCTCTTCTAGATCTCACGTTTCTCATTGTCTGGTGGTGTTTTCAGGCACCCACTAGCAAGGCATGGCCTCCAATGGTTCTTCTTCCCTTTTGTTTTGTTTTTTTTTTTTTTTTTTTTTGCGGGATTCTTGCGTGTTAATTCCTCTCTTTCCCTTTGTCAAATCTGAAGGTTAAGCCTTTAAGCAGCTGATATGACTTCCTTTGTTTTTTTTTTTTTCATTTTAATTTTCAATTTTATTTTGGTTTCTCATGTCAATCCGTTCTCCCCCCTTTTGATATGCAATGGATAAACCTTCTGATGGTAGCTTCCGAGAAGTTTTGGCTCTAGCAGCCCTTACTTTTCATTTTATTTTCCTTTCTTGAGTGTTAATGCCTCTTTGGTTTTATTTTTATGTTTTTTATTGGAATTTTTTTGGATTCCTTTCTCATATATGTGAAAGTTAAAACCTTTTGGTGGAGTTTTTTGGCAATGAATGGCTACTTCAAAGTCATTTATTGTCTTCATTTAGTTCATGCTTGATTTGTTCTTTTTTTATGTTCATTATCAGATCTAGTTTTGGAGTATTCAGTTTTCCTTTGTGTTCTTGCAAGTTGCAACACAAGTTATGGAGGTTGTTCCTATTTGGATTCTCTATCGGTGGTGGCTACCATGGAAACAATTAACTCAGAAGAGAACTTGGTCTAGACTATGGAATTAGATGTCTCAATCTTCCTCCACTAAGTATGCATAATTATTAGTCTTGTCAGCCACCCAATCTATATGGATTTTCCTTAGGAGGTGTACCTTTGCCTTCTAAGAACACATAATCTCAGAATATTTCAATACTTGGCACAGTCTTCCCTAGATAGGGTATATAATGTGGCTCAAGGAACCTATAGTAAGGGCTAGCCTCTCCTTCATGAAGGAATTTTCCATTAAGAGTTATAGCATAAGGCAGGAACATATAGTCGTGTATTCTTATGCTAGTACAATGTTTCCTTTGTTTATCCTGTTGGATCACAAGATGGAGTTCTTTTGGGGTTGGTTCATTCCCAACCTGAATAAAAGAGAAAATCCATTTGGTTTAAAGCCCTTAACTTGAGCTTCAACATTTTTACTGAGCATCAAGCCATGAAAATAAGACAATTTCAGATCATAGCATTGACTTTTAAATGTGACTATGGGTCAAAGTCAAAGGCAGCAAGGCCTTCTAAGTCAATAATGGCACATTGTCAGAAGTGAAACCCTATATTTTCATATTTTTTTTGTCATGCTTTACCTCTAGGGCGGAGGCTTTATTTTCAATAGTGCCTATCATATGATGTGCACAAATGGTGAGTACTGCTCCTTTGGTTACCATTTATGATTTTTGGTTAAGATTAGGATGGATGACACCACTTTTACATCGTGGAGTCAAGTCCATCTAAGTAATAGATACTTAAAGGTGGCAGGAATTTTGATTACTTAGAATGTCACTTTTCATTCGACTCTTCTCATGGCTCTATTGAAGATTATAGCTTTTATAAAGGCACGATGTGTGTTGTCATAGGCTCTCCTCTCAACTCCTAAGTAGAAGGAGTCATGTCTTCTTGTGTCAGACCCAATTTCTTGGTTATCTTGAGTGGAAGCATGTAAATTGATGACTCATTATCCATTAGAGTTAGGGGTATGTAGTGCTTGTGTAACACCCTAACTCTTAATCATTTAATCAGTCTTCATTGGTAAACACAATGGAAGCATTAACGTTAGGACATTATGACCATCCTATAGAGGATAAGGCCTAGTTAGCTGACTTAATAGTAAGCATTAGAATGTCTCTTATTATACATATAAATCAAGTGACGCACAATTTTATACATGCTTAAACCCAAATAGTAGTTCAACGGCCTACATGCAGCGGATAACCCAAGACTTCATAAACATCATCGTGAGCTCTTATAGATCCCATTGATTGCCTTCTCACTTCACTTGTGTTAGCTGATGCGTAAACTACTGATGTGTAAACTGCTCATATGCACAACCCAAAACATAAAAATACAAATATTTGAAGAATGAGTAGAAGCTCAATATGTGTACTTATTGTACTGTAACCAGTGATTCAAAATGCGGATTTGATCGCGTTTGTGGTTTCGGTTGCGGTGTGCGGGAACGTTATGATATGCTTATTGCGGAAAGGATCGTGGTCGTTGCGGCATGAAATAATTCACATAGGGCTTTTTCTGTTGAATTTATACTTTTTTAGCGTTGTACTGCAATTATGTAAGTAATTGTATTATTAACATAACTTTTGTTCATATTTGTAGAGGAAGACCATTCATAACCATTACCTACTACTGCTTGGCAATTAATATAAAGTTTGAAGTTTTATTATTATGTCGCTGAGTGTTTGATTAATTTTATATTTTTTAGGAATCAACGATTGTTTGTTTTAATTTTTTTTAAACAAAACACTTGGACTTATGGAGTTTGGGAATGGGGACAAACCGGTTAAGTGCTAACCTTGTTTAAGGAGAAAAAATAAACAGCTTGGATTTTAAACTTTTAGAAGACATTTTGCAGTTTTATTCCTCACTAAAAATATACTAGGTGGAAGATGAACTACATTAAATTCGGTCTAAAATATTAGTTTTTTAATTTTATTTAACATAATGGGATAATTTTCACAATAGTTAAATAGAATAATTTAAGATAACTTTGACGGAAATTGTAACGTCACACAATAGTACGAAACCATAAATGGTAGAAAATAAAAATAGTTTAAATAATCCCAAGCTACGAAGTCCACTAAAGATAAAGCACACTAGCTATCTTATTGTACATTGGGTACAAATCCATATTTAAAATTCATAATAGATAAAAATTTATCACCACCAAAATGAATGACAGGGAGGATCCTGATAGGTGTCATTATTATTCTGATCAACACCTTATGATTCTTTGTTGCGGGTAGAAAATAGATGACGTTATTGAATCCATCCAAGATTACTCACTTGAAGTTGAATCGTAGCTATAAAAGGTAGGACGATAATAATGATGATCCAAGTAATTAATAGTCCCCTGGTTGATGATCAGAGGGTTATCTGACTGTTGTCTACTTGAATCAAACCCAACAAATTATGGCTCATTTGAAGGATAAGGCGGTGGAGGGAAATTAGTATTTGTTGAACTATATCCATAACTGTTGAGGACACCGCCATATGTATCATCTCCACCTGAAGAAGAAAATAGACTGGGCCCTATAAAACTTGATGGCGCTTCGTTGAAACCTGCGTATCCATACATGCCATCAGTTGGATAACCTTATGGTTGAACAGGTTCATTATCTTTTCTTAGGCGACGATAAGTTTGTGTCGGTTTTCTTGGTTCCTCGTCCGACGAACGCCGACTTCTTCTGTCATCTTCAAGAGGGACACCATGACCACGATCACTAAAGTAATTAGTTGATGGTCTACAGGAATAGGAAGCACCCATCTCATTCGCACCTCTCTTTCCTCCATCTCCTCCATCTTTGCTTCCACCATGACTATTTGAAGGCAACAAGTGTCCCTCTGAGTCACGCTCACTGCTTGGTACATCTTGTGGTTGTTGGTCAACACTGTAGTGAAATGGAAGGGTCGCATCAGGTTGGGGATCATTGTTATCGTCAATATTGATGTTGGCACTGACCTCATTTTCATTAAGATTCAACCAATTCAAGTCCTCTCCTTCAAAAACTGGTGCTCCTTTTTTGAGAGCCAAAGGTTTAATGGATCATCATCGTCAAATATGTAATCCAAGTTGATAGGATTGAAAGACTCAGTGCGTTGTTCCTCAATCCTTTGTCTTGCTCATCTTAATTTCAGTTTTTGATTATAATGAAGGAAAACAATAAGATCGAGCTTCTTATAAGTCAATCTATTCCTTGCCTTTGTGTGCACTCAACTGAACATGCTCCAATTTCTTTAACAATTAGAGGCAAAAGTCGTTTGACTTAACACTCTAACTGCAATGCGTTGAAGTTCAGGCGGACATCCACCATAAAGAATCCACCATTCAGTTGCATGAAATACATTTCCTTAGAATCTTAGACAATGAAACTTCAAGCTTTAAAATTCAATATATATAATTATATATGTATGTGCGTATGAATAAATTATGGCCACTTGGAATTAACGATGCAACTGCCCTTTGAGCTATAGATGATCCAAAGGAATTCATCCTATCTGAAATACCTGCATATTTATGCCAATGTTAAAATTCATGAAATATAATGTAGAGGATAAATTAATAAATTAATAATGATACATATGCTCTATCATGCAACCTGTCGCATTGTTTTTATTTACTTATCAACATCTGGCTCCAACCTCATTATCAGATGTTGGAGTTCAATTCTCACCGCCCTGTCTTCCCAATCTTGAGTTTGTCAATACTTGTATTGGAGATTAAAGAAATATCCTTGTAAAAAAATAAAGCAGGTTATCCACTAAGGAAACATGATATACAACAACAACAACAACAACTCCCAGTGTCGGTCCCGCTTTCGCGGGGTCTGGGGAGATTCAGCTGTAGGCAACCTTACCCCTACCGGTATTTCTACCTATAGAGAGGTTGATTCCTTAAGACCCACAAAACAATTTTTGAAAAAAGTTTATAGAGAAAACGAATGCAAACTAAAACCAAGGAGGAGAAAAAGTGCCGGGGAGCGAAATAACCAAGGAGTATAGACATACCTCAACCCACCAGGGGCGCTAGATACCGTCACTAGATGTCGTCACATCCCAGAAAAGCACGACCTGCAGACAAGCACACCAAAACCAAACCCGCCCCCACTCCACCGGAGCTATTACCATCTACGCGTCCGGTCCCCTACAATCAGAGACCCTAATCCTATCCCGCCACAACCTCCTATCCTGAGCCATGTCCTCCGTCAGGCCGGCAACTCTCAAGTCCTCTCTAACCACTTCCTCTAGGCTTTTCTTCGGTCTACCCCTCCCTCTCTTTCCACCGGGGGGGACGATCAATTCGCACCTCCGCACTGGGGTGGCCAAACTTCTCCTCTTTACGTGGCCAAACCATCTGAGCCTCGATTCCCTCATCTTCTCCTCTATGGGAGCCACTTCAGCTAAGCTCCTGATTACTCCATTCCTAATTCTGTCCAATCTCGTAAAATCACACATCTACCTGATCATTCTCATCTCGGCTACCATCAACCTTTGGGCCTGCGTCTTCTTTAGAGGCCAATACTTCGATCCATAGAGAACAGCCGGTCTAACTACCATCCGATAGACTTTGCCTTTCAATCCTAGAGGCACTCGCTTGTCACACAGTACCCCTGATGCTGACTTCCACTTTTGCCAACCCACTCTTATCCGCTGACTAATATCCTCGTCAATGTCCTCATTTTGCTGGATGATCGAGCTCAGATACTTAAATTTAGCGACTTTTGGTATCACTCTCCCATCCAGTGTGATTTCTCCCCCTTCTGTTATCCTACCACTGAAATAGCAATGGAGGTATTCTGTTTTTGATCTACTTAACCGGAAACCCCTATCTTTCAGCGTATGCCTCCAACTCTCCAACCTGTCATTCACCCCCTGCCTGGTCACATCGATAAGAACGATGTCATCTGCAAATAACATGCACCAAGGCACTTCGTCCTGGATTCCTCTAGTAAGTTCATCCAAAACTAAAGTGAAAAGAAACGGGCTTAGGGTGGAGCCCTGATGTTGGCCCATACTAACAGCGAAGTCCTTAGAGACCCCTCCTGGTGTCCTAACACGCGTCCGCCCTCCCTCGTACATATCCTTAATTACTCGGATGTACGCGGGTGACACCCTTTTCTCTTCCAAACACCTCCACAATACCTCCCTTGGGACTCGATCATACGCTTTCTCTAGATCAATGAACACCATATGGAGATCCACCTTTTTATCCCTGAACAAGCCCATGAGCCCTCTGAGGAGGTGGATCGCCTCAGTGGTCGATCTGCCTGGCATGAAACCAAATTGGTTCTTTGAAATCTCTACAACCTCGCGTAATCTTCTTTCAATCACCCTCTCCCAAAGCTTCATACAATCTATAAATTATGATGTAAAAAATATAAACATGGTAATACAAATTAGAAAATTAACTCAATAGCATAAAAGTCAATATCTATGAAGTTCCATCTTTTGTCAGTGATTGCTTCATAACTCTTGCTATACCTGAGCGTTTTGTCAATAGCTAGCTTTGTTCATTCCATTGCCTCATATATGAATCCCATGATTGGCTTGTCATCCATATCAATTAATGGCAATACCTTGACAAAAGGTTCAAATAGTTTCAGAACTTTGTCAGCCTTTTTCAAAAATGACAACACGCCTTTCGTTGACGATGGAATGAGCTGACGCACTTCTTTTGCTGTTGCATCTTTTGACTTCCCCAGTTTAGAGTTCAACCACGTAGGTGACTCCCACATGTCTTTTAAGGCAGTTTTACGTCACATCAAACTTTCAAGAGAGACAAAATTTATCACAAACCTAGTGATACCAGGTCTTATGATGTCTCGATTAGTTTTAAACTTCTTCATACAGTTTACAGCCTAATTATATTTCTAAATGTAGTTGGAGATCATCCTGGTCATCTTTATAAATTCCCCAATACGATCGAGCTCAGCAAAGTCCTCTAAAATGAGATCCAGATAATGGGCCACACATGTTGTCCAGTATAAGTTTGGGAACTCTTCCATCAATATTTCATTAGAGATGCATTGTCAATCACTATCTGGACTACTTTCTCTTGACCAACCTCTTCTACTACTTTTTTCATGAGTTTGAAGAGGTAATCAGTATCCTTACGTTGTACATCTGATGCATTAACTGACTTATGGAAGACGATGAAACCATTTGAGCAAATAAGAAAATTGATGAGGTTCAATCTGGTCATATTGGACCAGCCGTTGGTTATTATGGTGACACCTCTTTCTTTCCATTTGTGGGAAAATTTAGATATTCATTATTTAATTTCTTTTGAAGCTTCTGGCAGAAAAACATCTGAGAGTTCATAAGAAGAACGAGCTCTTATGTCAGGGCCAAACTCACGAATAGTTTCAAGGAGCAGATTAGCATATACGAAATCTACCAGAGTAAATGGCACGTTGGCATCTATAACCTAACTTTCAAATGCCTTAATCACCTTATTGTTTTCCGCTTTCAACCAACTTGAGTTGACTTTAGATTGTTTAGTCCTAGTTCGATCTTTTTCAAGCTCTATCTCAACAGCTCTAAGTCTAGCAGCAGGGGTTAACATTTGTTCATATGCCATATCCCTTGATCCTCTTGAACTATTTTCTCGAAACAGTAGCTGATCAATGCATTTGGCGAACACTTGGTGGCTGACTACTACCTTCTTCATCACAATATGTACCCCTGCTTGCTCTATAGACCCGTTGTTCATGTTCAAACTGGTGTTGCTCCAAACTTTGATATCTAGCATGTGCTAGCTGTGCATCCTCCTCTGCGTCGTCATCAACATAATCATTACAGTTGAATGGTCATGTTATTTCATCTTCCAAATGTCTAGCTATCCTTGTTTTTAGTCTCTTTTTCTCTTTATATTCTTGCAGTAATTTCATCATGTGTCTTTTGACCTCAGCAGAGACGTTTGGGCAAGGAGCAACGTCATCCCTCTTGTGAGCCAAATGCTATTTCAGACGTGTTAAACCACCTCTTATCACTTTGCTACAAAATTTGTATTGAACCTATTTTTTACTTCCCTCAATTACTTTACCAAAGCGCCACCCAATGTCTTCGGTAGAACGACTATTGTGTCATGATATTTTCCCCCTTTAAACTTGTACAAAAATTTAAAAAAAAATTTAGAATAATACATATAACTGATATCGCAAATAACTTTTGAAGCTAATATTGTATTTTTATGCTTTTGTACTATTGTGCTAACAAATTCATCAATGAACATAAAAGCTAGCAATATTCAAAATTTTAAATAAAGTTAAATGCTTAAGCTTACTTCATATTTAGTTTTGAATATCATAATAAACCAGTTTTTAATTAATGTTATTTGAATGACAACTAATATAAGAAATAGCCTTTACAGTTAATACTATATCAATATATAAATTTTTACGCTTTTGTACTATTGTAATTTGTAATAACAAATCGATCAATGAAAATAGGGGCTATCAATCTTCATAATTTTTTAAAAAATTAATTATTTAGGATTACCTCATCTTAAATTGAAAATGTCATAGTGAACTTAAATTTAATTATTATTATTTGAATGATAGCTACTATGTCACAAAAAAATGAAAAATGAAAGCTCGAATCCCGCATGGAGATTTATATTAATATTACGTAGAGGATGAACAATTTCCATTAGTTCTCCTTATTTTTACCTCTAATTTTATCTTCTTAAATTTTATAAGCCGTATAATTTATATCAAATATCTTATTTAGGACTTGTCTATTCATTATTTAGTTTGTATGTTCTCAAGAATATGAGTTGCATTTAATTAAAATATAAACATATAATTATATTTCGAATGTATAACACAGTCATTTTCATTTAAAAAAGTACTATTTTTATATCGGTTTGTCATTGTGGCCGAAACTAAAAGCTAATATTTTCAATACAAATTCTTAGGATATCATAATAAGATATTGCGAGAAAGTAAATCTAACTAAATATAAAAAGTCAAAAAATAGGTTGTACACACAGTGTTTTATAATAAATTCTTATGAAACTGTCTCATTCAAGATCCTGTAACTTTTTTCACATGATTAAAATATTAACTATTGTATTGTATAGTCTTTCTAAAAATTATAAAAAGTAATTGATCAAGAAGATATAAGTTAATTAATTAAACCATATAAATAATTTATTGTGGACAAAAATTAAGAATTAATGCAATCTTAAGTTCATAACTTAATACCTACCTAGCTACCACGCAGACCTTGTCTTTAAAAAAAAAAAAAAAGGCTTCCTCTGGGAAAAAAATAGGTTATACAATCTTAAATTAATCATAGTCTAAAAAAAAGAAAAAAAAAATGAAAACCACTTACAAGGTTCCTTTGGAAGCCTCTGACCGTCTAACTCACGATTCTCACCTCCCTTTTCCTTTGCGCTTCAATCCTCGCCAAAGTCACCCATCATGCTCGTGCGTGGAGAGCTTCTCTCTCTTTACTCAGTTCCCTCTGTTCCTCTCTCTCTCTCTCTCGGTCAGCCATTTTCCTTCCTTCTTTGCCTCTCCTTACTTCTATACCGAGGCTTCAATGGTGGCTATAATTGCAGACATCATCACACCAATGGTGCTCGTGCTCGATGCTGGGCAATAAAGCAAGCGAGTTTCCTTGAACGAACGAAGGTATGTCCCAGTTCTCACTTCTCAAATATGAGTTTCTCTTAGTTAAAGACTCACATATGCACAATTTGGAGTTTTACGGTCACTTATTTGTAGATTGTAGTGCTTTTTAAATCTTTTTTTTTATCTGCTTCCTTTATCGCATTCCCTGTGTCCAATCTAAAACCAAAAGGAATCATACATCTCGTCAACAAATTGTCCTCTTCATCCCGGTCTAATCGCCTATTTCCCGTTCCATCACGGATGGAATGGCCGTTCTGCTCTGAAGCGAGGTGCGCTACGAGTTTTCGCTAAAGCTCAGATCACCCAAGCTAAAATCCACGTCAACTCGGCTGTTTTGGGACGGAACGACCAAGTTTTGAATCCCCGACTGTAACAGAAAAGATCCACTCTTCAGTAAGCGAGCACATTTCAATTCATTTTAGTTTGAAATTAAGCGGAGAGAGAAGTGGAACCCAAATTGATGAGCTCATATGTACAATGCGATCATTGAATAGGTGCACACCTCCCGGGTCAATCGGGAAGCTTGAGATGAAGCCACACGGACAAATTGGAGGGCCTAAGCCCTGATAATTTGATAACTGGTGGGTCCACTTGATCATGTGTTAAATAATGCTTGAAAGTGATACATTGAATGCTTTTATATGGTGAGATTTTGCTATTTATAAAAGACATGTGAATTTTTGAATGGTACAAATAATTTACATACTTGTTTCTTGATCTCTCCCTTTTATGATCAGAAACTCTAGATCTCGACAACTTGATGGAGTGACCTTGGGCTCTGCTTAAATAAATTTTTTGAGAATTAGCTGTCGCTTGATGTCATTTAATAATTTAATATAATTCTCAAACCAAATTGACAATTGGTATTTAGGGGCTTCATCTTTGTTTCGTTATGATTTAGGCTTTCATTTGACTCCTATCTCACAAGGTTATATTCTCATATCCTACATCACATCACGTTATTGTTGTGTGTCTTTTCCTTTGTGAGTACATTATTCACAAGCTTATGAGTTAATACAATTTTAGACTTCATATACTAAGTTTAAGGTTCTAGGAAAAATAAATTGAATAAGTAACCTTTTTCCCTTCCTTCAGGTACCACATCCATACTGCCATCTCACAACTTTTTTTCTTTTTTTGAACAAAGGTAAATGATAAAAACAAGAAGTTAAACGCCTCTTCTCACAAAAGTATGCTCAACTATATTAGCAGCTAAAATAGACCTTAAAGGATGGGAAAAACATTGATAAGCTGTAATAGATGAATGACTAGTGTGGCCATAGTTTGCTAACCAGTCTGCGGCCATACTTGCCTCCCGAAAACAGTGGTACGTTGATGATGATGTGATCTGCTTGCTTCAGCCACTCGCGAACATCTGCAATAATCATGGAAATCCTCCATGGAATATGAATATGACCACGAAGGGCTTAGATGGCAGTATGGTTACCCCCCTCGATGATGATATTTTTGAAACCTGCTTGAATCAAAGCACAGACCCTGTCTTACAGGGCACGAGCTTCGACTATAAGTATTGATGCCTCACCATAGTAGGACACACCAGCCTTGAGTAGCTTCCCAATCTAGTCGTGGATGATAAAGCCTCCAGCAGTGGAGATGTGGTTGCGTGATCCATCAAAATTGAGTTTGACGAACCCAAGTTCGGGAGGATGCCACCTCACAAAAAGGTTGTTGAGAGAAGGGGGAGAAAAAGGCCCTCGATTGAAATTATCCACCGACATACAAGTTCGGATACTCTATTCTGCACTGGCTTTTTTTGCTTTAATTAGACACAGAAGCGGATTGAAAATGGCATTTTTAAAAACCATAGCATTTCTATGTTTCTAGATACTCCAAAGTAGAAATGCCACTCTTTGAAGAGTTAGTGGTGGATTGTTGTGACGCATGTTAGTTAACTAGAGCCAGATATCATGTAAAGATTCTGGCACCAAGGTATGCGAAATCCAGCCGTGTTGTGATGCTAGATCCCATACACGATGAACAAAGTCGCAATCCTTAAACAGATGATCTATGGATTCTAAGTCATCCATACACCAGGGGCGGACGGGATCAAGATTAATCCCTCTTCTAAGGAGTGTACCACAAATAGGGAGCACTTTGTGACACAACTGCTATAAGAAAATCTTTATTTTGGACATAATATCACGTCTCCATATCCACTTATAAGTCCATTCAGATCGTTGGAGAGGTTGAGTAGTATGGGCAATCCAAGTTGCAGACTTGGTATTAAATTCGCCCGAGCTACTAATTCCCCAACAAAAGGAATCATCAATACTTTAGGAAGGCATAGGAATTCCTATAATTTTCTGAATAATTGTATGGTTCTGAAGAACAAGCTGCAATTTAGGGATATCCCATGATCGGTTGGGAAGAATAAATTCACTTACTTTAGTTTCCGGATGAGTATCACTATCTTCTTGGGTATTCTTAATATCAAACAAACTTCTCTGTTCTATCCAATTATCATGCTAGAAGGCAATATTCCTACCAGTACCAACTTTCCATATGAGAGCTGTGTGCAGCAGATCTTGGCATTTTACTATGCTTTTCCAGACTGGGGGGTCGGAATTTTTGGTTTTATAATGAAAGAAAGAAGAGTCGTGCAAATATTTAGCTTGAATGATGTCAAACCATAGACTAGATACTTTAGTGAGTATTTTCCCAGTGAGTTTACATTGCAAGGCTTTATTAACAGCATCAGTACGACGGAATCCCAACCCACCTCTATTCTTAGGGGCATAGATTCTCTCCCATGATATAAGAGGTAAGCCTTTGACTGTGTTTGTTTTTTTCCAGAAAAATTCCTGACTGAGTTTATCAATTTGTTCACAAGTACTTTTTGGTAAAGAGAAGCATTGCATAGTATGTGCTGGGAGCGATTCAAGATGGGATTGAATGAGGACTGTTCTACCCGCCTTTGAAAGACAGTTAGCTTTCCATCCTTGGAGCTTTGCAGAGGCTTTGCTAATAACTTCTTGGAAAGTATTTTTGATTGGTCTGCCTTGAAAGACTGGACAGCCTAAATATTTCCCTAGAGAGTCACTCTGTGTGATATTAAAGATACTTGCTATCATCCTCTTCTGAGAATTAGAAGCATTACGAGAAAAAGCAATGGTGGACTTATGAAAGTTGATAAGTTGGCCAGAATTAGCACAGAAATCGTGTAAAATATTTTTAAGGGTAATGTAACTATCACGGTTCATTTTACAGAAAAGTAGACAATCGTCTGCAAACAGAAGGCATGGTACAGGCATCGTTCTGGGACAAATTTTGACACCTATTCCAGATTTACATTCGAAAGAGGCTTTAGCAAGAATAGAACTAAGGACTTCCATGTACAAAATGAAAATATAGGGTGACAAAGGATCACCCTGTCAAATTCCCCTTGATGGGGTAATAAAGCTATGAGGGGTGTCATTCACTAAAATGGAGTAGGGACTGTGGAAATACATTCCATCGGCCATTTAATCCAAATCGGATGAAACCCTTTTTCCTATAGACATTTAGCAATGAAATCTCACTCTAGTTGATCATATGCTTTTTCCATATCGAGCTTGATAGCAGCCCAAGCTGTCTTGTTCGTGTTATTTTTGAACTTATGCATGATTTCATGGGTAAGCAAAATATTATCTTGAATGGCTCTGCCCGGAATGAATGCACTTTGAAATAGAAAAATTAATTTATCTAAAAGAGGCCGTAGTCTATTCGCCAATATCTTGGATATAATCTTGTACACTGTGAGCATAAACTAGTAGGTCTAAAATGAGAAGTCTGCGAAGGATTACTATTCTTTGGTATGAGGGTAATAAATGAATGATTAATTTCTTTCAACAGTCTCCTGTTTTTGAAAAATTCTAGGATACTGCGAAAAAGATCGTTTTTGATAATTTTCCAGCATTTTTTAAAGAATCCAGCTCCAAAACCATCCGGCCTCAGTGTCTTGGATGAATCAATACTAAATAAGGCTTTTTTGAGTTCGTCAATATTTGGTAAGCGAATTAGTCAGAGGTTATCAGCGTATGAAATTTGTTTCGAAAGACCTAAAGAAGGGAGAATTTCTGTTTACTCCGCAAGCCGATTTGAAACAATTGGAATAATCCAATACAAACTTATATGCAATAACATTGTAATCGTCTATCCAAACCCCACTATCATCTTTAAGCTTATACACCAGTTTCCTTTTCTTTCGAGCATTAGCATTTCGTTGAAAAAACTTTGAATTTTCGCCACCATAGGTTAACCAATCTTTCCTTAAGCTTCCTCTAGTACTTCTGGGTGAAAAGCTGCGTTTTCTCGCATTGTTTAAGCAACTGATTCATCCAGGAGTTAAGTCTATAGCTATTGGGATCATTAAGAAGTTTATCTTCAACATGATCAATTTTCGCAGCGTTACTCACTAGCCTATCCTGTAAATTACTGAACTGTAATTTAGACCATTCTTTGATCGCAATTTTCAGAAGACACAGTTTCTTAGCCAGACGGAGCATATTCGTGCCCTTGATATTTGCGTTCCAGTTTTGTCGAACAATAACATCAAGGCGCTGATAATGACACCAAAAAGTTTGAAATCAACATGGAGGAACTTTGTGACGCGGGTTCTGTGGGCTGGTAGACAAAATAATAGGACAATGATCCGAACAAGTGAAACTTCCATGATCCTCAATAGCATTTAGGTAAATGTTAGCCCAATCTTTCCTAGCTATGGATTTATCTAACCGTTCATAAATTAAATGAGTATGAATTTTCTTTTTTGAGGTAAACAGATTTCCTTTAACCTGGACTGATTTTGCATTAGCATTAAGGAGGAAGGAGTTAGCGCGGGCGTAGCTAGTGCTGGGAAGCAACTGTTCGCCTTTCTTTTCAGAGGAATTAGCCAATTCGTTGAAATCACCTATGAGACACCATGGTAAATCAAAAACATGGTGAAGTTGTAATAGATTGTACCAAAAGCTATCTTTACCCGTACTCTGAGATGGTGCGTAGACACCAGAAATGATGGAATTAGTAGCATTTGCATTATCATGAACTAGCAAATGTATTACCCTTTGTTCTTTTCTAAGGACAGATGCGTGAATATTCCCACTATTTCAAAGGACTGTTATACCTCCTGAATGATTGATCGGTGAAATAAAATCATAGAGGTCAGAACCCAATTTTGGGAGAAAGGCATTCATGTGTGTGTCATTAACCATCGTCTCAAGTAAGAAACATACGTCAGGTTTATGGAGTTTGATAAGATACTTGATTTCCTAAATCACCTGTGCTTTCTTGACACCTTGTACATTCCAGCTAATAATTTTCATTAACTTAGATAAGGAAAGGGAGAACATCATAGCATCTGATAAAAAAACTTAGTTTCTCAAAGGACAATTATCCCCCTGCTCGTGGAGGATTAATTCATATACCATTGATACCGATGGATAGTGACCACTCAAGATAAAACATGGTATCATGAAATAAAATAAGAGGGTCTGTCCTGCAATGTTGCACATAACTAATGCAAAAAAAAGACAATAACCAATGAGGTTGACAACCCAGAAATTTCCCAATCGGTAAACATGAGAACAACCCAGTGATCAAGATATCCAAATAAACAAGCTCTAGCCCGCAGAGAGTAAAATCACCTAAAAAAACCAATAAGGAGGACGACATAAACATTCGCCCCCACTATCCAATAAAATCAAGGAGACTGGTATAGTGTACTCGGCAATAAACCTACATCAAATGGGGCAAAAAAGATTCTGGGCCTGATGGCGTTCTGGAAACGGGTCTTGGAGATACAAAAAACAATTGATTGTATCTCTCTCACCATAAAGACAAAACAACTGACTAAAATGAATGCAGATATGCAATACATTAAGCCAAATGAGTCACACACCCAATCGCTTCCCAGACAAACTGAAAACATTTTTGATATGAATAAGCAGAACAAGTTAAAGCAACTGGGATGGTGATGACACCACAATCCCAAGTTCCTCAGAATATATAGGCAGGCAACTACGAGACCCAGAAAAAGAACTATCCAAATAGCATTTATGAACTGAAGAATAAGAACAGACACACCTGATCAAAAGCTGTCAATATCCATACAGGCTTGGATCTCTCTACTAATCTGACAGAAAATTAATCCCTGTAGAGCACATAAGAGAGACTTAAATGTGAAATCTAGCTCAAGTAAATTGATGACTAATACACCAGGGGCCACAACACCGGGACTAGATTCGGCAGATGCACCATTAAAGCCCTTGTAAAACCAGTTATGTATGAAGTGTCTGCCACCCACACTACACGAAAACCACTTAAATGCAAGTGATATACAACGAATCCCCCAGCCGAGCAGTCTAAGTCGAATGACGATGGCAAGTCGCAGGTCTGGCATGGGAAAAGACAGAAAGCTTCTCCATTTACACCTCAGACCTGAAGCACTGGCCACAAGATCGCATGGATCAAATCCCATATCTTGACGGTGGAGAAGAAGGAAAGATCCATAAATGGTGGATGTGGCTTCCAGATTCGGAACCAATATCAGGCAGAGAAAGCCATGATTAACCCTAGGTCTAGACATCACACAGCAAGAAGTAGGTCGGCTAGGTAGCAAAAGGACCATTAAGAGAGGCAAGTGGAAGTCGATCGAATGAATGCAAAAACTCTGCCATGGGTGACGAAGGTCAGCGAAATACTGTGATAGCCAGGGAGAAGGACGAAGAATGTCAGGGAGTTTTTCATTGGAATTTAGGGCATTTGGCTGTGGAAGACTAACTCTCTCCCTAGAGAATTCTCTCTCTCGAGAGAGAGAGAGAATTCTTACACCGAGAGATGCCATCTCACAACTTATTTCTGTGGCACGCATATTTTTTTAAAAAGAGATCTCCTGCCACTCTTAGACGGGAACATGGACTGAATGTCGAGTTACTTCACCCTATATTCTAGTTATTGTACTCCAACGCCATCGTGATATGCTACGTCTGATCCTTTTATTTCATATGTTATATATACACATACATACATACACATATTTCATGTTAGTTAAGCTGAGTCAATCACAATAGTCACAATTCTCTTTTACGCCAAAATTTTAATAATCCATATAACCCATGTTCTAAATCATCCAAGAGCTCAATCCTTATATACTACACTCCACAATTAGATTAGTGAACTTTCTACATTACCTTCTGTTTACTTGCGAAGCCTCCCTTATTATCTCATTGACTAAAACAAATGCACTTGAATGTGAAACCAGACTACTTTAATAAGCTAGTTTTAGGACTTAAAACATCATTCATTGTACTCATTCTCTTCTCTAGTCCCTTATTGCATAATTTTAGGACTCCCATTTTTATCTCACCTTCTTCCTTTGCCCTTCTCATTTAGCTCTCTATTTACCATAATAACTTATTATGTCAACTCAAAATGCCATTTCTTTCTTAATGCTATCCTCTAGCCCTTCATCTCTACCTTGTGCAAGCATATTTCTATACCAATTTGTAAGCTACTTATTTTTCTCTTGTTCTTATCTTCACCAGAGTCTCCACTAAAATCACAATATCTACATGAGTCATTGCACTAAATGACAAATTGGTTCTTTAACAGTATCTTAAACCTGAATCTTCACCTTACAATACATGAACCTAAAATTTTCGTAGCTGGCCACTAATTACCAATTGAACCCACTCAATTTCAGCACAATTAACTCATGAATGCTATAGATTGAGAAGAGATCAAGTATAATTTTATAGAAAGAGGGGCCAATGGTTTAAGAACTATACTCCAAATTCCAAGAATTTTAAAAAAAGCGGGTGATAGAAGATTGTTGGTTGTGGGCGGTGCTCAGGCAGCAATGGTGACCGGAGCAAGGGTGTCGGACGAAGGTCACCGGTGACGTGTAGTGACAACAACAGAAGCAACAACGCAAGAACGGAAGGAAAAGGGAAGAGCATAAATTGGGTGAGTAGAGAGGGAGAAAAAGTGGTCGTATTATGGTTAAGGGTGGGCAATGGACCAAGCTGGGTCGGACTAGGTTAGCTCATTAACTAAACGGGCTAGGCCGGGCCTAGCACATTTATTAATGGGTCGGGCAGGGGTATGGGCCGAATGAACCCGACCCGCCCATTACCACCTAAGGAGTGTTTTTGGTGAGTTAGTTTACCAACTAATGTCTCTATAATTTTCCAACTAAATTAAACTAGTCTAAATTCAAAGTTCGAAAATACACAACTAAGCTAATAAACGATTCGGGTCAAGTAGGCCCTTGCGAGACCCTGTTTGGGCCTGTTTGAAAACGGAACAAACTTGTACACAAAGAGGTGTATAATAATTATTGTTGTGTACAAAGTGTTGGTAAGTAGTTTGACTAATTGGAACATGTAAACTAGTATATCAAGTAGGTTAAAAAAATAGTGGATGAGTAAACGGGCTCTTAATGGGTCAGCCCGTCAATATGCGTTAATGGGCTGGCTCATTCTTGACCCAATTCATTATTGACTCGGCCCTTTATTAACCCTATTTTAAAAGGGTCAACCGTTTAATCCAATAGGTACCCGATTTGTTATCTAACCCTAATTATGGTATGGTGGTGGCCATGGGAGAGGCAAATACTGCCAGTGGTGGTTGGCGTGGCATGGCTGGCCACCGCAATAAGAACGCGGAAGAAAGGGAGAGGCGCATGAGGAAGAAGGGTTGAAGAAGCGTGATACGCATTTGTCTTCCCCCACATATCTCCCCCCCCATTGCTTTTTTATTATTATTATTATTTTATTATTATTATTATTATTATTATTATTATTATTATTATTATTATTATTATTATTGTTATTGTTATTGTTATTATTAATAATATTGTTGTTGTTATTGTTAATACTAATGTTTGGAAAAACAAATTTCTTTGGCAGATTCCTAACTGTTAATTCACCATCAATTCCAATTAATATTTCCACCCATTTTTTATGTACTAACAAGCTATGTCTTTTTTAAACAATTACTGATTCATTTATTTTTTTCTTTTAAATTTACTTCTATCTTGTAAATTTTGAAATTTAATTACTTCATATCTACATGTTTCCTTATTATTATCAATTGATTATATTTTATCATACTTTCATATTTGTAACTCCAAATTTTTTTTTTTTTTGGGTTTTTAGAGAAATTGATCATTGGATATCTAATTGCTTCTCCACCATTGTTTACCCAAGACCTCCATAGGAAATTTGAGAATTTGAAAACTTTGAATTGAATGCACACGCTGAAGTCAAGTTAATTGGATGTTTAAATTATAGTAGCTATAATTTAAATAAGGATATTATAATCTTCCCCCCTTAAAATAAGTTTCGTCCCTGAAACTTGAAATTTAGGAACTCATTGCAAGGGAATCGAGAAGTCAAGGACACTAAGATGTTACATTGCTATGTTCCTCTTGTAACTTGAAATAAGTATGAGTGATTTACCAATGAAGCTAACTCTTATGAGGTAGCATTACTAGGATTCATAGAAATTTGGGATGCACATATTAGTCATTTGAGATTGAATTTCTGCAAACTCCAATGCATTCTATTATTACTTATGTCTTAGGCATGACATCTCTTCTAAAGCCCAAAAGTGGGAAACATAGTGATACTCATAGCAAATGTTTATACGATGACTTTACATTCATTTTTGGACATTCATCGCTTAGGGAAGAACCTACGTACGTATACATAGAACTTAAATCCTAAACCGGTCCCCTACGAAGACCTATTGTTGATGACTTTGGGTACACTTGTACAATTAACCTTGGCACCATGCACTAAAAATTTGCCATTAGTGAGCTTAATTTGTCAAAATCCATTTGTCACTAGGTTTATATTAACCAACTATTCACAGAGAGGCTTTCCCATACTTATCCAGCTTGCTCCATTTATTGAAAAGATTTATTGGGGCCACATTCATGCGAGAATAATTAATATACAAGTGTGCTATAGGGATGTGTCCCTGAAGGGTTGTTAGGGTTCGGCTAATTTGAAATTGAGCTATTATCACATCTATAGGTTAGACGTTAAAGCTCCTTTTTAGATGCCAAATTACTTTAATGATGAATCTCTACGTTTCGCAAAGATTTCCATCTCATCCAACCTTTGGTTCCTAGTAACATCATAATCATAGGTGTACTACGATTCCAATTATATTGGATTTCTATACCCTGAGAATTCACGAGCTTGCTTTATTCCTTTGTGACAAACATTTCTCATAAAGACTTCTAAGGAGGTACGGAGGACTCTTGATTGTTGTTTATAATATAGATAATGTTTGATACATGAATTTTAGAACTTTCTAGTAATAGTTTTTTTTTTTTTTAACTTCCTTAAATGAGTCCAGAGCATTGGCACACTTGATAATCCAAGAAAATACAAAGAACATTTGTCAAGGGTGCTTTTGTTTTCAAGAGGATTTTAGAAAGTATGATTTAGATTAAAGTAGGATTGTGAGGCTTTCAATTGAACATTTCATATGAACAATTTTTAAAAATGATAAAACATTTAAAGGGAGCTAATCCTGGAATGAACTCTTAGATGTGAGGGATCATATGGAGATCTGTTTTAACAAAAAAACTAGGTTAGTGCCTCATCTAAGGTAATGGTGGTTAGGAAGTCAATTATGGTTATGAGTCCATAAAAAGTAAGGTTGAGAAGAAACTGGATTGGATACTAAGCTTTAGTGACAGCAAGAGGACTGAGACAAGACTTTGTATAATTATTTTTTTTCCTACTCATTGTATATGCATGCTGCATTGAAAGGAATATAATGACTTTACTGAATTTAGATAGGGATATTTTCCAAGTTGTAAGCTAATGGGAGGAGTCATTTTCAGTAGGACCACAACAGTACATATTTGAGTCATTAATTAACTCGAGTACGATTGAGTTTGAATTTCGTGTAGTGGTGATTGAGTGATATAGCTTACCTTTCTACTAATTTTTAGAAATGATATCATTGATCCTAATTGAGATATAGTAGTAGCAAATATTTAAGAGGGGCAGTGTGAAAGGTCGAAGACATATGATAGTTTCATAGGAAGAACATAGGATTTGATGAAAAGGTATCCAACAACTAGATATCAACGTGTATGTCAAGAATAGACAACAAAACAGACATTAAGGGGCCAAGGAAGGGTGACCAGCATAGTGTAGATAAAACAAGGGGTACTCAAACATGGCTCATGGATGGCAAGGAAAATTATCGGTTGAAAAGTCAATGAGTAAAAAGAACAAACCTTATGTAGGTGCCCTTGTAATAGCAATGGTTGAAAATGCTGGAAAATGTACTTTACAAGGAACTAATAGGCACATGTAAGATGATGGGAACATATTTTCTTGTAAAAACCACAACAAAAGATCGGGGTGATGTAGTAACCATTCATTTCCGTTGACTCCCTTAAAATCCTATTTTGAATTTTGAATGAAAGACATATTTTTCATTTTAATTAAATCAGATTTGATAATCCTAAGATCTTGATAAACCATTTTTGTGTTGCTAAATATATAAGATTGTGGAAGCTATATTTATCAATGCCAAAGATTTGCTATTAATATGATAATATCTTGTGAAATAATATCTTGAAAGATTATGCTATAAACTATGAATGTTTCTAGGTGATTCTCAACCGAGATCCTCTGCCCAAATCAAGGAGACTAGCCGTTGAAATTATTGGAGCAAGAACAAAAAAATTCAAGGGCTTGGAATGCCATATTCAAGGCCTTGAAGTCAACATGAAGATTAGCTTTCCACGAGAGGTGCAACAGTCACTTGCTATACTTTTCTCCACCCTTCTTTACACCTCTTATCTATAAAACAAAAAGGGATTGTGATCTAAAGCTCAATGGAATAAACTCACACTCAAAGGATTGTAAGGAGCAAGCTAAGAACTCACGACACTCAACTTGAACTCAATGGAATCCGAAACTAAAAATAAGTTAAGGATAGAACTAAACTTGAATCTTAGATACCGAAAACACCAACACGACCAAGGTTAGGGCCCCTAAGCTTGATTAAGATATAAAAATCACCACTTAAATAAGTTTAGGACTATACTTGATCACCACTCTAATCGACCACAATTAGAGATAAGCAAGTTTAGTGTTTTTGTTTTCAAGTAGCAAGCTCTCTTTTTTCTCTTGCAAATGTATGAAATCTTATTACAAAATTGTTGTTCTTAATTGCTTATAGCGTAGCAAGCAAGCCCACAAGTTGCTCTACCCTAGGGAGTGAGGTTTCTTCAGGATTAGGAAAGCTTCTAATCTAGCTTAGTTCACGGCTTTAGCTAACCCGTGAGACTTTAGTGCAAACCTCAACTTAATCCTTACTAATTACCACCATTGAGTGTATCTAGCCTTTAGGATTAAGATTAATCTTATTACTAAGCAAGCAATTAGGCAAATAAGCATCTCCCTTTAAGGGAGGGAAAAGGAGTGACGTGATTGGTTGCTTTATGCTTTCCGGCTGGCCAATGGCAATGTTGCTGCCTTTCTCTCCTTGCTCCTCATTGGATCTTCATTTGGTGACTCCATGATTGTGTCTAACAGCTCTTTAGCTACTCAACCATGCTGCTAAATATGGATTGGACACTTGGAAGGAAAGCAACCACCAAATGCACCAATTAGATGCAACCAGGCAGTAGCTGGCAGAATGCATGCTGTGTTTTGATGCCACATTTTTCAGGCCAAACATGGGCATGATTTGGATTTTCACATATGGTTAGAAAGCCCTAGATGTCTTCTAACTCTTTCAAGTGGAATCACACATTTTTGACTTGATTTGCCTGCCCCAAACCTGCTCAGACTAGTCCAAAATGGGTTCCAGCTTGCATAATTTGGAAAATTGACCTGGTTCTTCATCTTTTACTTGACTTAACCTGAATTTAACAATTGGACTAGGAAGCTAAGATCTTGGGGATGCAAGATATGTAAAAAATTGGGACTTAACCCTTTTGGAGGCTTAAGTAATTAAGAACACAAAACCGGGGTTTAAAATATGCCTTGTACCCGGTAGCTTCTGTTTGTGCCCTTAGCATAATGTGAGCCATCCTTTGCACTTGTGACCTTGTTCTTGGACCTTCTAGACTTGTCTGATCATGGTCAAGGTCTTGCCTTGGCAGGACTCCATCAGATTGGCAGCAGGAAACATACAACATAAGAGTAAGCACTCATTGTCATACACATTACTCAAGCACTTATTGGCATACTTTGAGCTTCAATTTGCTTCTATTACATTTCATTTGTATTGTTCAAGTTGTAATTTGGATGGGATTATAGAGTTGAAGGGTCAACTCTACTAAGTCTGGTTGAAGGGTACAATCTATGACTTGGAACTTAGGGTAGGTGTATTCTAGAGTTGTGTAATCATCCATCCTAATTAAAAAAAAAAAAAGCTAACTGAATAGGCGGAGATTAAGTCTGGTAATAGGCTTGTAAGCGCACGGTGCCATTGTAGTTATTCAAGGTCGATCCCACAGAGATTAGGTGAAACTACTGGGTTATAGTCCCTCAAAATATGCTATGTGAATCCAAATTCAAATGGTTTTGAATTAATAACTACAAATAAACTTTTCTAAATCAAATATTGGAAAAACGCCTAGGAATTTTCGTAGTTATAAAAGGGAATTGAATCAAAATGATAAACATGTGCCTTTCTCTAATTGGTTAATTTTGAGGAATTACAATCTACATAGAAATTCAGTCTATTCTTTCAAAATCAACTAAATTTTCCTAAACTAAGCAAATGTCATTCTTTCAAGTTAATTTGACTTAATCTAAGCTTAATATTTTCGATTGCTTAATTCAAGTCCTCCCAATTTGACAATCTCTTTTTCGAGACGATGCAACGATAGGTTCTAGCAAGCAGTCCAACAACCAAATGTTGTCTTTCGAATGTTCACTCGATTGTTTCAAGTGTGCAAGCAAATTTTGGCCAAAAATTCACTAATAACATGAATAACACTTGATAGAACAAAATCATAACCAATCATTAAGATAAGCAAAATTAAATAAACTAAAACATGATCCAATATACTTCCAAAAACTACTAAATCCCTAGATAAAAATTAAACTACTCACATAATCAAGGATTAAACAACTAACTACTCTAAAATGATAAATCTAAAGAGGAAAGAGAAGAGAAGAGAGAAGAATTGCTCAGCTAAAAATCACGCTTGAATTTGTCGATCGCAAACCCGGGATGGAATCCTTGTAAGTCTTCACTTTAACTCTATCTCTCTCTCCCTCTAATCTAATCTAAACTAGTCTACTTGAAGAGAGGAAAGGAGTTATGAGATGAGATGATGGGGTGGGAATGATCTTTCAGAAGCCAAGGGATACCCTATTTATAGGAAACCAAATCAATTTCAGCCACATGATGAGGGAAAATAAACAGGCTAGCTGTTTCATGCTCACCACGGTCCGTGACATCCACCACGGGCTGACCGTTGCACTAGCTGGTCACTTTGCCTGGTTGATTTTGGTCAACCCGAGTTGACTGTGTATGCTATCCTGGGTTATCCATGATATATACCCAGGTAAACCATATTTCTTGCGGGTTTTTGGTTAATTTTTGTGGGCTCTTACGTCCTCGCATAATTCTTCATTGATTTTCATGCCAAACTCAGGTTCTCTTAGCCCATTTCTGTAAAATATCATCAACAGCACAAACTCGAGTGTAAAACGGGAAAAGGAGTATAAATTATCGCATGAGGCACATAATTCTCCTTAAAATACAGCAAAATAACCCTAAAATGATATACACATTAAGTGCTTATCACCTGTTTAATGCTAACCTCGTTAAAAAGTTCTTGTGTTTTTTCTACGTTTATTTTCTGTTCTTCATTTTGATTAATTTACGATTTTTATCATCACCCTATTCACCTCCTTCTAGGGTAATTTAGTAGCTTTTAGATTTTCAATTTGTATCAGAGCTAGACCTGCGGCATTTTGACTTTACCATTAAGTGGGTGACGATCATGGCCGCTACTGGAGAAGGCTATTATGATCAAGGTTGCTCTATAACTATACCACCCTAGTTTAGAGGTACTAACTTTTCGTATTGGAAAAATTTGATGCAGATGTTCATCAAGATTGAAGATTATGAATTGTGGAACATCGTGACCAAAAGTCCCTACGTTCTAATAACTATGGTCAGTGAAGAAATTGTCACAAAAACTGAGGATCAATACACCCAAGAAGATTTTACAAGACTTTCAAAAAACTGTAAGGCTATGCATATCTTATATTGTGAATTAGATGCTAATGAGTACAATTGTATTTGTGCATGTGAATCAGCCAAAAAAATTTGGGACAAGTTAGTGGTGACATATGAAGGGACGAGTCAAGTAAGATAAACAAAGATCAACATGTTCGTCCATCAATATGAGTTGTTCAAAAATCAACCCGATGGGACTATGAAGGAGATGTTCATAAGATTCACTGATATTACCAACAACCTCAAATCGCTTGGCAAGATCTACACCAATGAGGAAATGGTCAAAAAAATTCTTTGATGTCTTCCCAAAAACAAATGGGGTCCCAAGGTGACTGTAATTTAAGAAGCCCAAAACCTCAAGAAACTAGGCTTGGATGATCTACTCGGGAAACTTCTCACGTATAAAATCCATCTTAAAGAAGATGAAGAAGAAAAAGAGTCTCAACCTAAGAAGGGAGTTACCTTTAAAACTACTAGTGAAGAGCACTACTCTTCGGAAGACGAATCTAGCGAAGAAGATGAAGATTCCATGGTGATGATCACAAGAGACCTAAAAAAAATTTCATGTCAAAAAAGTTCGATCTCAAGAAATTCTACAAAAAGGGATTATCCTCGAAGAAGAATGACAAACCTTCTAAAGGTAATAAACACTCAAACAATAAAAACGAATCTAATCTTAGTCCTTGTTTTGGTTGTGGTTTGCCAGGACATGTGATGAAAGATTGTCCCATTATACAAAAGAGAGTTTAAAAAACGCAAACAAAAGGCCAAGAAAGAATTCAAGTAAGCCATGATTGCTGCACGGAGTGATAGTGACTCTAGTGATAGTGACGATGAAGAAGAACAAGCAGCAAATCTATGTTTCATGGCAATGAAGAAAAGGTCCAAGAGGACGAAATCAAGTATGAAAGCTTGAATGAGGTGGATTACTCCGAACTTCTTGAATACTCTAAAGATGAATTAGCTCATGCCTTAATTAATTGCATACGATATAAGCAAGAGTACTTATCCAAGATAAAGTCCTCAAAGAAAACAATTCGTGATTTGCTTTTTAAAAAAGAAGTTTTACAAAGATCAAATAATGAAACTCACTTAAAGATTGAAACTCTTGAAAATAAAAAGAAAGAGCTCTAATCCAAATGTGAAGGACTTGAAAAGGTGGTGTTAAAATTCTCTAAAGGACAAGATAACTTGGATAAATTACTTTGCTCCCAAAGGATGTCCTTTAACAAAGAAGGTATTGGATACAACCCCTTCAACAAAAAGAAAACTCACAAAAACTTCTTTGTTCATGAGACATCCAAAAACAAATCTCATACCATATGCAATTATTGCTTAAAGAAGGGTCATATTTCTTATTCTTGTCCTCTTAGAAAGCCAAATACCAAAATTATCCAAGTTTGGGCGCTAAAAGGAACAAGACCACAAAACATGGTCAAAATCCATATTGAGCCCAAATTTGATGTCAAGGCTAGAAAAGTTTTATTTTTTGTCTTATAGGTATGCTTGGGAGCCGGTGATGAACTTTGGTATCTTGATAGCGGATGCTCAAGGCATATGAGTGGAAATGAATCTCTCTTTACCAAAATCCAATGAAAGAAACACAGAAATGTCACCTTTGGCGACAATGGAGTTGGTAAGATCATAGGAATTGATAAGATCTATAACTATCCTTCTAAATGCTTGGATAATGTATATCATGTTGAAGGACAAAAGTTTAATCTCTTAAGCATATCCCAACTATGCGACAAAGGTGACAATGTCATCTTCAACTCTTCTCATTGTGTTGTATAAAGTGCGCATGACAATAATACTATTCGATATGGTCCTAGAATAGATAACGTTTATGCCATTAACTTGAATAGCATCTCTCCAAATAAACTATCATGCTTTAAAACCTCTCTTCATGATACTTGGTTGTGGCATCGTAGACTAGGTCATGCTAGCATGAAACACTCTAGAAAAATTATCTAAACTAGACTTAGTACGTGGCTTGCTTTTATATAAATTTGAAAAAGATCGCATTTGTGATGCTTGTGTAAAAGGAAAACAAGTTCGTAGTTCCTTTAAGCCCAAAAAAAGCATTAGTACATCTCGCCCACTAGAAATTGCTTCGTATGGATTTATGTGGTCCAATACTTATTTGTAGTCTTAGAGGTAGTTCTTGTATATTTGTTATTATGGATGATTATTCATGTTTTACTTGGGTCTCTTCATTAAAAGAAAAAAATGAACCATTTCATGAGTTTTCAAAACTTTGTAAACAATTACAAATTTGCAAAAATTTACCTATTGTCTCTATTTGTAGTGATCATAGTAGGGAATTTGATCAAAAAAAATTTGTTACATTTTGTAAGAACCTTGGTATTTCTCACAATTTTTCAACATCTAGAACACCTTAACAAAATGGTGTGGTTGAAAGACAAAACCACACCTTAGAGGACATGGTTAGAATTATGCTTTGTGAAAGTAGCTTGCCAACATCGTTTTGGGTGGAAGCGGTCAACACCGCTAACTATGTTTCAAATTAATGCACAATTCGTTCTGTTTTAAAAAAGCCTCCCTATGAACTTTTCAAAGGTTGAAAACCGAACATCTCCTATTTTATGTAAATGCTTCATTCACAACAACGGAAAAGAAAGGTTAGATAAGTTTGATGGCAGAAGTGATGAAGGTATTCCTATTGGGTATTCCATGAATAGTAAAGCCTATCGAGTTTATAACAAGCATACCAAAATAATTGAAGAAAGCATTCTCATTGTTTTTGATGAGTCTAATAATGGTAGGCTAAGCTCTTCTTCATTCTAAGAGCTAAAAACTAAGCAGATATGATGATGATGAGGAGGTAGATGATGTAAAAGCCAAGACATATAAGCAGAGCATGAAGAACCATCAAAAGAGTCAAATATTGAAAACAATATGACTCCTACAAATGAAGCGCCCGATGTTGTATCTAAAGAAGAGGCATCACCTAATGCTTCAAATGAAGAGACCTTGATTGAACCAAGGCAAGGCTACAAATTCAAGTCATATCATCCTCCAGACAACTTACTCACTGATATATCCACAAGTATGAGAACTAGATCTTCTCTTCAAAACTTGTATGCATTTTCATCTTATGTGTCACTTATTGAACCTAAGAATCATTTAGAGGCTTTAGAAGATTCAAACTGGGTTAATGCTATGCAAGAAGAGGTTGCTCAATTTGAAAGAAACCAAGTATGGTTTCTTACTTCCCCTCCTAAAGACCATCCTGTGATCGGGATAAAATGGGTGCTTCGTAATAATTTGGATAAAAGTGGAAATGTGGTAAGAAATACGGCAAGACTAGTTGCCAAAGGGTATAATCAAGAAGAGGGCCCAAATTTTCACAAGACATTTGCCCTCGTAGCTCGTTTAAAAGCCATTCGTATTCTCTTAGCTTTTGCATCATACATGGGCATTAAACTTTTTCAAATGGATGTTAAATGTGCTTTCTTAAATGGTTTCTTACAAGAAGAAGTTTAAGTTGAACAAACCCCCGGTTTTGAAAATCCTGACCTTCCTAATCACGTGTTCAAACTTCAAACAGCCCTTTATGATTTGAAACAAGTGCGTCGAGCTTCGTATGAATGATTAAATAATTTTTTTACTTGAAAATGGTTTCAGATGTGGCCAAATTGACAAAACACTCTTTTAAAAAAACCAAGCAGGAGGATTTCCTTATCATATAAGTTTATGTTGATGATATACTTTTCAGAGCTACTAATGATTCTCTTTGCAAGGAATTTTCTAACCTTATGAGTAGAGAATTTGAGATGAGCATGGTTGGAAAACATACATTCTTCCTTGGTTTGCAAATGAAACACTTCAAAGACGGCATCTTCGTAAGCCAAGGTAAGTATGTCAGTGAGTTATTAAAGAAATACAAAATGGACAATGCCAAACATGCTAGCACTCCCATGGCATCCGGTGGAAAACTTGATCAAGATCTTGACGGTAAGCAAGTAAACGAGAAAACATATTGAGGTATGATTGGATCCCTACTATATTTAATTGCATGTTGATTGGATATTATGTTTAGTGTGTGCCTATGTGCATGATATCAATCATCTCCCAAAGAATCACATTTCACCACCGTAAAATGCATTTTTAGATACTTAGCAGGTACAAAAAATTTTTGATCTCTGGTACCCTAAAGGGGGAAACTTCTCTCTTCGTCGGATAGTCTGATGTTGATTATATAGGTCATAAGGCAGATAGAAAGAGTACATCAGGAATTGGTCAATTTCTGGGTCTATCTCTTGTTTCATGGAACTCAAAGAAGCAAAATACTGTGGCATTATCAACGGCAGAAGCTGAGTACATAGCAGTATAAGCATGTTGCGCCCAACTCTTATGGATTATGTAACAGTTGCGCGACTTAGGCATCCACCTCAAAAATGTTCCTATCCTGTGTGATAACACGAGTGCCATCAACATCACCCAAAATCCTATCCAACATACTCGAACAAATTACATTGAGGGACGTCATCATTTTATTCGAGATCATGTTGAAAAAGGTGATGTGTTGTTAGATTTCGTTCCTATAAATTCTCAACTTGCCAATATCTTCACTAAACCCTTAAGTGAGGGACAATTTAATTTCATTCGGCAAGAGCTTGGAATGATTAATATTGATGTATAGATTGAGGGGGAGCTGTCATGAAGGTTTTATGATTATATCTGTTCACCGATGCAAAATTCAAGGCCTTCAAAAATATTGAAGTATACTTCAAGGCCTTGCACTGTAGGCCGAACCTGATGCTTTTCGGTACAATTGCTTCAAGGGCTTGAACGCCTTTTTTCAAGGCCTTGACTGTATATCACCTGCATCAATATATTAAAAAGTTTATCGCAGGGAAGGATATCTCACTCTGATTTGTTTCCTTCCCTCTGGGGTACGTGGAAGAGTTTTCAAATCAATGAAATTTTTTTCAAATCCTACTTTGATTTCTCATTATTTTTGGAACGAATTTTAAATCCCCTAACCTTTTTTGGTTAGCTTCCTGAATTTCTTGATCTTATAAAATTGATATTGATATAAAATCTTTTAAAACGGTTCCTAATTACGTTGTTATAGCATGATTGCATTATTCTTAGAAATCTGAAATTATTCTATTGCCTTCCTAAGTGTTCCTTTCTTTACTTCCCGTTTTAGTTCTCTCAACTAGCCCTCTCTCTCTCTCCCCCCTCAACCCATTAACCCTTCTTCCCCACTCCTCCGTCTCTCTCCTCGGTCCCCAGTACTCATCGCCATTACCGAGTCTGTTGGGAGTTCTCTCTTCTCCCCAAATTCTCACATCTTTCCTCCAAATCTCCCATACTCCCTCTCGAATCTCAGCTCACTTCCCTCAATTATCCGGCTAGGGTTTCGGTGACACCTAAATCGACCATCTTGCCGCCCTCCTCTCCTATTCGTCCCTAAATTCGGTCCCTATGGCTAAGACTAGAGGTGGGAAGGGTGCCAATCGTCTAAATCGAGCACCCAAAGGCCAACCTTCTGCCGCCCCTGCTCAACCCAAATGTCAGTCCAACCGTATCGCCATCGGCACTGCCAAGCGAACATGCAATAGACGGGTCAAAACCACCGTGACCATCTTTTATGACACCACCATCTCCGGGAACAACTTTGCCTAGACTCCTTCACCTCTGTCCTCCCCTGTGCCATCACAACCCGAGCATGGTTCAACCTCCATGCCACCGCCAACATTGCCCCACACGCCCCTGCTCGATACTATTCTAGGTGACTAGCTGCCCTCTTTAGCTAGTGAAGATCGCATTTAGTCCTTTCGAACCAAACTCGTCTCCGTATGTGAAAAGTTAGATGTGCCCTTTTTCACATCTGAGAAAGTTGGATTCTTTGAGGAATTGGTTGAAGATAATTGCCTGAAGTTACTTGATTTGGGTGATGTGGTCTACCCTCGACTTATTCGTTTATTTTATGCCAACTTAGAAACCAAATCTACCCCCAAAGGCATGATCCTTGTGAGCAATGTGAAGGGCGTCTAAATTACCCTACGTCGCTCTGTTCTCGAGTTTATTTTTGGCCTTAAATTCATAGATACAGCCCCCTATAGCCTAGCTCAAAAAAAGGGTAAAGATCTCTACCTTGCTGAGTTTGTCCGTCCTCACAAACTCGCTGAGTACAAACGCCAAAATGAAGCCCCACCGTATAATGTTTTGTTCCCCGAACCACGGCTGCCATTTTGTGTTTGTGCAGACCCTTTACCCCAAAGATAACTCCAAAGAGGCGTCCAATGAGATTTTTCTTGCAGCTATATACCGACTCATCATAGGATACTTGTTGATTACGGCTCTCTCATTCTCGACCATATGTACTATGTAGCCAGTCTGAATCGTACTCCCTCTCTACGATACGACAATCTCCTCACTAGCGCCTTCCAACACTTTGGGATTCCCTTAGATTCTGAGGAGTGTTCCACCTAACCAGTCCCCATCATATCTGCTCATTCCCTCAAAACCCTCCGATTCTACAAAACAGAACGTCGAAGGTGGCAACATATTTCTGATCTCACCCACGAGGAAGCATCTACACTCAAAGTTAACCATCCAGATCCCTGCTCTCTCTCTAATGTGGCTGACGTCTTGAATGGCCTGGAAGAAGACAATGTCACTCTACGGTCTCAGTTGGAGCAAATGCAATTCGACATGGGCCTACTCAACAAGAAGTTGATGCACTAATTTGCTTGGCCAGCGTCATCCATCGCGGTGCCCAGTTCGCTATCCCTTTTCAGAATGCCGATGTGGCATACGCAGCACAATCTGCTGCCAGATTGTCCGGTCCACCTCCTCTGAGCCTCGCTTCAGCTGATTGGTTTTAAGCTCTTTTAACTGTTCAGTCGCTTTAGCAGTTTTTTTTTTTTTTTAAAAATCTTCCACTTGTGCAACTGACATTATGTCTCACCCGTCCCCCTTATTTTGTGATGAAAGTCAAAGGGAGAAAATAGCACCGTACTTTGAATCTTGTTAGAAATATACAGTGGGCTATGTAGATGTCGTTCTTGTTAGAAATATACAATGGACTGTGTAGATGTGGTTCATGGTTTCTTGGATCACTTTAGTAAGGGCTTGGCTGTATTGGGCCAGTGGGCCTGACCCTGTCAGTAAATCTGTCAGCAGTTGATTACAATGTGGATTGTGGAGAAATGCTTACTTGTATGCTTATATGCCTGCTTGGCGCAGCAAGCCTTGGTAGTAGAACCTGATAACATTCACCAGTGGGGTTGGGTTACATGTGCGTCACATTGCTTTCGTATAAGGCTTAGACAAAAGCATGATAAGGTACTTCTGCCAAAATATTAGCTTCCTACTTGATGCTACATTTATGATGTACTGCCAAACCACTCCAGCGTCGGTAAGAGCCAAATCAGGTACTTATGGAAAAATAATATCAGTTCCTTTTGTAGCTACTCAAAATGAATCAAAAGAAAAATATTGTCTTTCATCAAAAAGGAGAGATTGTTGACTCCTTTAAAACCCTATTTTGAATTTTGAATGAAAGACATATTTTTCATTTTAATTAAATCAGATTTGATAATGCTGAGATCTTGATAAACTAGTTTTGTATTGCTAAATATATAAGATTGTGGAAGCTATATTTATTAATGCCAAAGATTTCCTATTACTATGATAATATATTGCCAAAGAATATCTTGAAAGATTATGCTGCAAACTATGAATGTTTTTAGATGATTCTCAGCCGAGATCCTATGCCCAAATCAAGGAGACTAGCCGTTGAAATTATTTGAGCAAGAACAGAAGAATTCAAGGGATTGGAATGCCAGATTGAAGGCCTTGAAATCGACCTGGAGATTGGCTTTGCACAAGAGGTGCAACGATCACTTGCCATACTTTTCTCCACCCTTCTTTACACCTCTTATCTGTAAAAGGGAACGGGATTGGAAGCAAGACATACAATACAAGAACATGCACTCATTGGCATGCACATTACTTAAGCACTTATTGGCAGACATTGAGCTTCAATTTACTTTTATTATATTTCATTTGTATTATTCAAGTTGTAATTGGGGTGGGATTATCGAGTTGAAGGATCAACTCTACCAAGCCTGGTTGCAGGGTTCAACTTGTGACTTAGAACTTAGAGTAGGTGTATTCTAGAGTTGTGTAATTATCCCTCCTAATAAAAATTCGGGTTAATCCTAGAGTTAGGGAACTCTAGACGGGGACTAAGCTTAGTTGACGCTAACCTCGTTAAAAAGTTGTTGTCTTTCATCTACGTTTATCGTTCCATTCTTCATTTCAATTAATTTTTGATTTTTGATCATCATCCTCTTCACCTCCTAGGGTGATTTAGTAGCTTTTAGATTTTCAAAATGATTATAAGTGAAGATGGTTGTGGGTTTTGTAAATCAAGATGAACTTTCAAGATGAAAACAGTGATTAAAATGAGCAAAGTGAGGGCACTCGCAAAATTACGCTTCCAACGAGATATGATGAGGAAACTTACTAATTTGATTATAAAATTGCGAGAAACAGAGGACATAATACTCCATTTACAGAATGAGAGAGCAAAATAGGTCACTTAATTCAACAGTATAGCGCAATTTTATTGAGAAGCAAGACTAATAGGATCCAGGGGTAGATTTAGGCGTGAGTTGAAAGGGATTGCAAACACCCCTGGGGTTTAGAATGTATAATCATCGCGGTTTCAAAAGGGTGAATGGTGGATAATTAGTTGAAAAAAAAAAAAAAAAGCGAATTTTGTGGATTGGAACTTCCTCGTAGCTAAGAATCGGATTGGACAACGATGTTTACCTAGTAAGCATAAGAAATGCTACGAAAAGGAGCAGTAAATTCCATGACAATGGATGTTTTACATTGCCGACTACCAACGTTTATTTTTCTCGAAATAAAATATTTCAATATCTAAATCATGAGATAACAATGAGATTTAGCTGCACATCTCAATATGATGATTCTTTATGAATTCAGTAATAAAGCAATATTTCAATAAGTTACCTTGGCTAGATGAATTCTAGAGGCTACTTGTATTCACAAGTAGACAGTAGAGTAGTAGACTATAGTGTCCACTTAAAGGGGACCCTGCTTGTAAGTTGTTTAAATTCAAGGGATGTCACAAGTTAAGGATCAAGAATGAAAGGGCGATGATAAGAACAAGGGCATGACATTCTAACCATATGATCATACTTTAATATACAGATAAGAACTTAGAAGATAGGACGATAGCAGGGAAGGTAATCCACAAAGATTGCTGGCACAATTGGCATATTAGAATGAAGGATTTGCAGGGTTGAAATGAAATTTCCCCTTTAAGGGCTTGTTCTTTTCATTGGTAAATCCTATTTTACCAATTTGAACCAACTTTAATTCATTTGAACCTACTCCAACTCACTTCTACTAATTCTAAAAAAAAATTCTAACTTCAATCCACTTCAACCTGCTTCAATCAATTTCAATCAATTTCACCCACTTCAATCAATCTCCTTCAAATTGTCACAATTTATAAACTATCATCTAAAAATTTTCCATCAAAAAGTACCATGCAGTAATTTTTTTGTGTTGGTGTCTTGAAGTAGTAATTTGTAAATTATTATGTAAAAATTATACGTATAAATAGTCCCTAAATAGATACATTAAAAAATGTCACAAATAACTTTTTTGATGCAAAAAGTCATAAATAATTTAAAATTTGTTGACGTATTAGCATTTACATCAACAATTATTAAATTATTAAAACAAATACAATCTGCAAATTTATCAAATTTTAATTGTTTTTAAATTCTAAGAAACATTATGCCAAAAACTAAACCACAAAAGAGTTGTTCCCACTTGTTTACATTAACCAACTTCCACCACAATCCCAAAAAAAAAAAAAAAAAAAGCCAACTCTTTCCAATTTCAATGAACTTCTTTCAACTTCAACCTATTTCAACCCACTTCAACCGACTTTAACAAAAAAATACCAACTCAATCTACTTTTGTCAATCTCAACCAACTTTATCAATTTACCAACCTCTATTTCCGAACAAACAGAATAGGCTATATAAGAAGTTCAACAAGGCCCCAACTCGGAATAAGGGAATTTGACGAAAGTTAGACAAGTCATGCATATTATTATATCAGATGACTTAATCTCTTGTGGCTAAGTAATGTTATTAACTTGAGAGAGTTTAGAGTAAAGATCCGCATATCTGGAATTGTATTGGTTTACTATAGTTAAAAAGGAGAATATTTAAGTCTAGTGAATATGGGTATTTAAGTTTTTTTTTTTTCCTTTCTTTGTTTTATAATTTTGAAATAGAACTCTCATATATAGTATTAGTACCTTGCATAATCCACACTAAGGGTGTATTTGGTAGGGGTGAAAATCATTTTCTTGGAAAATGATTTGTCATTTTACGGTGTTTGGTAAAATAAGGAGGGGAAATTCGTTTTTACGGGAAAATCATTTTTCCTAGAATGAACGAAAATATTTTTCATTTTGAATAGAGCGTAAGTTGATTTTATGTTTCTTGTACTCTCACACTCTTTCTATATTCCGTGTCTAGTTCCTTAACATATGGTTTGAAGATTAAGGAAAATTATTTTTAGCTTTTTTGTTCATTTTTTGTTAATCAAACTCATTATCCAAAAAGTTCATTTTCCCTTTTACCAAAAACCTGAAAAGATGAGTTGAAAATCATTTTATATGAACAATCATTTTACATGGAAAATTATTTCCTAAGAAAATGGTTTTCAACCCTACTAAACACATTCCAGCATTCAACTTTAATGTTGGCTTTTTAAGAAGATGTTAAAATCGCCTATGAATTCAACAATTATGTTTGTCATGCTTAAACCTAAGAGTATTCAACCTGCTTGCTAAAGGATCAAACCACACCAAGATTAGACCTAACAAATGGGTCATTTGGATTGGATATAGGTTGAGTCTTAGTTTGGTTCGGGTCAATTTCGGGTCAACCATATTTGGGCCGTGTTCGGGTTTGGTTCAGGTGAAGTTCGGGTTTGGGTCGTGTTCGGGTCAACCATGTTCGGGTGAAGTTCGGGTGAAGCTTGGGTTGAGTCAGTTTCGAGTTGTCCACGGTAGCCCAATTCAGATCGGGTATGGGTCGAGTCCAATTTGGGTCAGATGGGATTCGATTCAATGTTCAGGTGAATACTGGGTCAGTTGTAAATTGCGTTAGGCATAAATTAAATCGGGTTAATTTTGGATCAGTGTATATTTTCAATGTATTCATTTTTACTCTTAAATCATATTTAAAAGGTAAAATCCATTTAATTAGGCAAATTCATTTATTTTATACTCTTCTTTTGATTCATACGTTAACATTTATAAGTCTATGTTTTATATTTAAAACACTTCTTTTTACTTGTATTTTATATATATATATATATATATATACTATTATATATATATATTATATATATATATATATATAGATATTATATATATATATATATATATCACACACACATATACACACACACCCACATATATATATATATATATATATATATATATAGATATATATATATATATATATATATATAAGTTCACGTAAAATTAAAAGGGGACTTTTGTAATGGAAATTTTATGGGCTTAGCTATAAATTTACTATAAAAGTTAGTAAGTTACAAATACTACCCATGCATGGTCCTATATTATATGCCCCGTGCAATTAACCAAAAAATTATGGGTTGTTAAGTAAAGTTTCAAGTATCTCAATTGAGGCCATCCTATGACAAAACCAGTGAATCAACCTAGTGCCAATCATGAGTCAATTGTCTCATTTGTAAGGTTCAATACCAAAACTACCTTGAAAAATGACCAAAAAAGGAGAGGAAATAAATTTTTTTTTTAAAATTTTGACCCTAATGTTGATTCATAACTTCGCGTTTGTAATATTTGGAATTGGAAAACAGAAATAGGTTGGTTTAAGTTGACATTTCCAATAATTGATTTAATATTCTTTTGATAGCTTGTTAAGTGGTCATATATAAAGATCCAAAGATTTGTCTTCGTTAGATTAACAACTTGATCTACTCGTGACCAATGAGTCAAAACGTCAAAAGTAACTGTAATATATGAGTATGTGTCAATTAGTATTACGCCATTACATTTGTGTGATTGTGAATGTTGGCTGTCGAAACTCGAGACTTAGAATTTAATTATCTAAAATTCAAATGAGTCACATTATGATGAGATCTTATGTAAACATACATTTTTGAATATGATTATGTAGAGTTTGACATGTTAAGAAGATGATTTAGAATTGTAGGTCAGTTGTATAGTATTTTTTATGTTAGTCAAAAAATGATATTATAATATTAGCATGCATTAAGTCATTAAGTGAACTAAGAAGTAAAATATGATTGTTAGATCCTAATAAGTTTAATAGTTTGTTAATTATGCTTCTCTTTTCTTAATTCTTATTTTGACCAAATATTTTTTTCTCTTATATTATCACCGCATATCTATTAAATTAAAATTTAAAACTCTTAACTATTTTATTTTTTCCTCTTAAGTTTTTCATTGATTTCATTTTTAAAAGTTCCCTCCTAAGTTATTTTGCTTTTCCTTCCTAAACCCAACTAATTGAGTTTGAAAAATTCAGAATTCCCCTCTAAAACCCCCAAAAAAGGCACTACTAATAATAGTTTTAGAATTTTAGCAAAAAAAACCTAAACATTAAAAACCGTCCTTCGCACTCGGTCACTAACTCGACTTAGGTTATATTCAGGTCGCGTATACTCGAGTTCAGATTTTATTCAGGTACAATTGAGTTCAATAAGAATTGGATCGGTTTTAAATAGGGTACAGTTTGATTTAGGTTCAGGTTCGGGTTGTTCATGTTTAGTTCACTTTGGGTCAGATCACTATGGATTAGGTTTGAATTGGGTCGGGTCATTTCGGATGTGGCTAATTTCAGTTCATGCTAGATTTCAGGTTGCATTCGGTTATGGTTTGGGTTGCTTTGGGTGTTCGGGTCAAAATTAGTTCATCTCATTTCGGATGTCGGTTCAGGTATGAGTCTGGGTTATTTGGTTCAGGTTTGGGGTCTCGGGTCAATTTTGCCATGTCTAAACCAAGATCAAGGGCTTCAAATCCTTGCCTTGGCTCGTCAGTTAATGTAATTTCTCTTTCCAATCTACACCTACCAATTGCTTGATTAACCATGATTCAATCAACCTAATAAAACTTCCTACACATTTTCCGCATGGATTGTTCATATTATGTAGAATCATCCGCACAAACCCTTTGGCATTTAACCTGACGATATCGATAAAAAGGGTAGCCTTGCATGTTCTTAAGTAAACCTTTTGTTCCCTTAATGGTCCAAACAGTTAATCACTTTCATCAATGCTCTCTTAGGGTCCTTCTCCCTTTTATGTTACTAAATCGATAAATTAACGAGGGTCTATTCCGTCAACTGCCACCGTCAATTCGATTATAGTGATATCCTACTTCATGCAATGTCGCTTATTTTTAACAACTTGCTAATGTACCTTTTGCTTCGCAACATTGGGCTTGAACTTCCAAGAGGACTTATTTCTATCACCTTACTACGTACATCATCACGAGTACGTACAATCGAATTTACTCACATACAATATTCGCCTAAAATTTTCTGAAAAATCCATCAACCCTTAGAATAAGGTCTCGTGTCTTAATTAATACCTACCTTAAAGACAATAACAAGCGTTGACCCAACTACTTAAGTCTCAATTACAGCCTTAAATCTCCAATTAACCTCCGTCCCCCCCCCCCGTTTTGGGTTCAAAGACCCTTCCACTTTGTGAGACTAGTATTCACATCAACAATAATATGCACTCAATATAGTTTTGGTCAATGACATAAACCATAATATCAATTAATATTTAAGTTTAATATCCTTAACGTAGTAGCAAAATCCCATATTGTAATTATTTATAACCAAGTACTCGATGTCTTCATAGGCCCATAATAGCAAATAACCCCTGTGCATTCACATTATAATATGTATATCAATCAACATCTCTTAACACAACAGTACTATCCACCTCAACATGTTCAGTGCATCAATAGTAGCAATCACCTCAGCATGCTCAGTGCATCAATAGTGGCAAATTTACAAATATTGCCATTTAGGTATCGCACATGATCCACGTAAACAATCATTGTGTTATAGATGATGTCACGTAAATCAACGTGGTATACGCTTGTTAATAATTGACTTTGGGGTTTACCAACACTCTTGTATACATTTGACCTTAGCTTCCCTTTGTGTAGGTTCCATATTGGATATTATTCCTGTAGTCTAAATGCAACATGTTATATGACAACATATGACGTAGTAGGGGAGTCTAATGATCTCCATGCATGAAAGATAAGCAACACACCTACTTGGTTCCTTATAGAATCATTAATAAATGAATAACCAAAGGGAAAATATTGTGTATATTATTCAACTCTCTAGATATTACACACCTCCAATAAGACCGGCCACCAGACTTGCTGTTGCTCATGTGGACCCTAAACCTGGCTCCAATACAATAATTGTAATGCCCTGCCTCTTAATCATTCGACTAGTCTTAATTGGTAAATGCAGTGAAAGCATTAAGGTTAGGACGTTAGCACCATCCTATATAGGATAAGACTTAGTTAATTTACTTAACAGACTTGTCATAACATCTCTTATAGTACATATAAATCAAGTGAAGCACAATTTTATACATGCTCAAACCCAAATAGCGGTAACCACCTGCACGCATACATGTGGACAACTCAAGACCTTATAAATGCCACTGTGAGCTCCTCTAGACCCCGCTGATTGCCTTCTCACTTCACTTGTTTTACCTGATGTACAAACTTCTCAGATGATCAATCTAAAACATAAAAATACCATATTTAAAGAATGAGTTGAAGCTCAATATGTATACTTTTATAGTATAAAGAATAAAATTCACTTTTCAGTGATCATCCGCACTTCGATTGATTTAGCTCGAAATTAGGTGGAGAGGGGACTGCATTAAAACTGTTACTAGTTATTATTTAAAAGTGCAACCCAAATCGATGCAATCATATGTACAATGCGACCAACGAATAGGTGCATACCTCTAAGTTGATCAAGTGATCTGAAGCAGCCCGAGTGAACTGAAGGGCCTAAGCCCTGATAATTGATAACTGGTGGGTCTATTTGATTATATGGCAAAATAATGCTTGAGAATGATTTATTAAATATTTATATGTGATGAGATGTTCGTATTTGTAAAAGACATGTGAATTTTTGAAGGGTATAAACAGTATATGGACCTATTTCTCAATCTCTCCCTTTTATGATAAGAAACATGGCACAACTTGGTGGAGTGACCTTGGGCTCTGCTTAAATAAATTTTTTGAGAATTACTTGTCGCTTGATGTCATTTATGTAATTCTCGTACCAAGTGGACAATTGGTATTTAGGCACTTCATCTTTGTTTCTTAATGATTTAGGGTTTCATTTGATTCCTATCTCATAAGTTTATATTCTCATATCCAACACTACATCACGTTTATTGCTATGTGTCTTCCCCTTTGTGAGTACATTCTTTATAGCCTTGTGAGTTCATGCAGCTTTAGATTCTATAGACTAAGTTTATGGCTCTAGGAAAAATTAAATTGAGTAAGTAACCTGCTTCCCTTCCTTCAGTTAGTACATGGTCCACCCGGTTGTACAATAGCATTTGTACAACCGGGCCCACAAAATGTCCAACTGGCGCGCCACGTCCATAAAGCAAAGAAATTGTTAGGTTTATTATCAGAGTAACAGTATAGCGGAAGCGATAGGATGCAATAGAAAATCAGAAATTCAATCAACAAAACAACAGAATAATAGGAAGAGAACAAGAACACAGGAATTTAACGTGGAAAACCCAATGTGGGAAAAACCACGGACGGCGACAGCACCAAAACAATCCACTATGAGCAGGAAAGTACACCACGATCACAATCACCTTAGTGATTCGATCTAAGAGCAGACTTACAATCTCTCTCTATTGTAATCTCTCCCAAACTACTTTTACCTCTCAATGTGTTTATGAGTACTGGAGTATTTTAGAACCTAGGCCTGACCCTCCTTTTATAGGGCCTGAAAAATAGGGTTTTCCCCCCTTGAAAAAACCCTAGCCGCCGCGGAGAAATCGCCCTCAACGCCAAACTCTAGCCGCCAAAACAAGGCGGCAAAAATTGGCCGGGGCACGACCGTGCCACGTGGCACGGCCCCACCGTGCCACATGGCACCCCCGTGCCACGGCACCCCCGTGCCACTTTGCTGTTTGCTCCGACTTCGACTCTTCGTCTTGGCACGCCCGTGTCTGTGCAGCATGGGCTCCCCGTGCCGATACTCGAGATTTTGGGCCATAAAACCCAACAATCTCCACCTTGGACCAAAATCTCCAATCTCCAATCTTCAACTTTCCGTCGCCATCGTCTCACCCCAAAGGGTGATGCCCCCTATGGGGCTATGCCCCGCAGGGCCCTCAGTGGCTGTGGACGCCTACTAAGTCCAAGCAATGCTCGAACTTAGCTATAGGTAGAGGCTTGGTCAACATGTCAGCAGGATTTTCTGAAGTGTGCACCTTTTTCACCACTATCTCTCCTGCAGCTACCGTGTCTCGCACGTAGTGGTACTTTACGCTGATATGCTTGGTTTTCGAGTGATAGGCATCATTTTTGGTCAGATGTATGGCACTCTGACTGTCAGAATATACCACAGTGGTAGATTGTGGTACTCCAAGTTCAATTATCAGTCCCCTCAGCCAGGTAGCTTCCTTCACCCCTTCAGTAGCAGCAATATATTCAGCCTCTGTAGTAGACAAGGCGGCAATAGATTGCAGTGATGCTTTCCAGGAGATAGCACCCCCACACATGGTAAAGATGTACCCAGATATGGACCTCCTCCTATCCAAGTCCCCAGTATAATCAGAGTCAACAAAGCCTGTTACATCAGACGTAACAGCTTTGTTTCTATCAAACACCAACCCCTTCCCTACACTACCCTTCAGATATCGAAGGATCCATTTCACAGCCTCCCAATGATCCTTCCCAGGATTGTGCATATATCTACTTATCACACTTACAGCATGTGATAAGTCAGGTCTAGTGTAAACCATAGCATACATTAAGCTCCCTACAGCACTAGAATAAGGTACCTTAGACATTCTACTGATGTCTTCCTCTGTTTGCGGACAGCATTCCACAGACAGTCTAAAGTGTGCAGCAAGTGGAGTAGATACTGCCTTGCAGTCCCCCATGTTGAATCTACTCAGTACTTTCTCAACGTACCTTTCTTGAGATAAGTATAGTTTACCTTCCTTCCGATCCCTGTGGATCTCCATGCCCCGTATTTTCTTTGTTGCACCCAAGTCTTTCATCTCAAACTCTTTACTGAGTTGAGATTTCAGCATGCTAATTAAACTTTTATCTTTAGAGGCAATTAGCATATCATCAACATACAACAATAGATATATAAAAGTCCCATCATCATACTGTCTGAAGTATACACAATTATCATATCTACTGCGTATATACCCTTTATTAATCATAAACGTATCAAAACGTTTATATCACTGCCTAGGAGCTTGTTTGAGTCCATACAAGGACTTCTTCAACTTACACACCAGATGTTCCTTTCCAGGAACAGTGAACCCTTCAGGCTGCCTCATGTAAATCTCCTCTTCTAGCTCTCCATGCAGGAAGGCTATTTTTACATCTAACTGCTCCAACTCCAAGTCAAATAGTGTAACAAAATAAAGAAGTAATCGAATGGAGGTATGTCTAACAACAGGGGAGAAAACCTCATTGTAATCAATACCTTCTCGTTGGTTGCAACCACGAACAACCAACCGTGCCTTCCATCTTGCATCCTCAACCCCAGGAATTCCCTCTTTCTTCTTGTAAATCCACTTGGCAGTTAAGGCTCTTCGGCCTTTAGGCAGGTCACACATTTCCCAGGTTCTGTTCTTCTGTAGACTTTCCATCTCTTCTTGTATAGCCAGCAGCCAATTAGGTGAACTCGGGCAGGTGATCGCTTCAGTGTAGTTTGAAGGTTCAACACCTTCAGGCACTTCCTCTGCAACTGAAAGTACGTATAATATCAGTCCCTCATCATCATTGTACCAGGCAGGTCTCCTGATCTCCCTTCGAGGACGATCACGAGCTATAGAATGCTCAACCTCCACCTGAGGTTGATCAGAAGAACTGATAGTCCCAGGCTCAGTAACCTGGGCTTCCCTATTGGGCTCCTCAGCAGCTCCACCTTGAGCTGCAATGGTCTCCACTTCCACCTCCATAGTGGTATCTTCCTGATTACCTGCATCAGTAGAAGGAACAACAGAATCCTTTCCAGAAGGCAACATAACAGTCTCATTGAAAGTAACATCTCTACTTTGTATTATTTTCTTAGACTCAGGGTACCACATGCGATACCCCTTGGATTCAAAAGCATATCCTAAAAACATGCATTTGATAGCCCTGGGGGCTAATTTCCCATCATTCACATGGGCATATACAGGACATCCAAATATCCTAAGATTAGAATAGTCAACAGGATTACCTGACCATACTTCTTCTGGAATCTGAAAATCAATGGAGGAATGTGGTGAACGATTCACCAAGTAGCAGGCTATAGAGATGGTCTCAGCCCAGAATGCTTTGCGATCCCAAAGCCCAGCATTTGAAAGCATACACCGTGCTTTCTCCAAGAGTGTTCTGTTGATTCGTTCTGCAACCCCATTCTGCTGTGGTTTCCCAACCAAAGTCTTGTGCCTGGCTATGCCGTTTACTGTGCAGAACTCCTCAAACTCTGATTCAACAAACTCCAGGCCATCGTCAGTCCTGAGTTTCTTGATCTTTCTCCCAGTTTGGTTCTCAACCAGAGCTTTAAACTTGTTAAACATAGAAGTAAACCCAAACCTTACGTGAGAAATCATCAACAAATGTCAACATGTAATGCTTACCCCCAAAAGAAGGTTCCTTTGAGGGACCCCACAGGTCAGAATGGATATAATCTAGGGTCCCCTGAGTACGGTGTGTTGCTTTAGAGAAACTCACCTTTTTCTGTTTCCCAAAAACACAATGATCACAGAAATCTAACTTACCCGTACTGGCGTTACCAAGATAACCTTTCTTCCCCAGAATAGTCATCCCTTTCTCACTCATATGGCCCAACCTCATGTGCCATAACCTCGTGTCATCTGCTGTACCCACTGCAGCTACGCCTGTAACTGTAGCTCCTTGCAGAATGTAGAGACTCCCCTGCCTCAGTCCCTTCATCATCACCATGGCTCCCTTAGTTCCCTTTAGGACACCATTCTCCATAACGATCCTGCAACCATTAGTCTCAAGAGTACCCAAAGAGATCAAACAACGAGTCATATCAGGAATGTGACGCAATTTAGACAAAGTTCTAATAGTGCCATCATGGGTTTTAATCTGAACCGTACCTATCCCTACAACCTTGCATTCAGCATCGTTGCCCATAAGTACAACCCCAGACTCCACAGGTTCATAAGTTACAAACCAGTCCCGACGAGGACACATGTGGAACGTGCAACCAGAATCTAAAACCCAATTATCATCAACTCCTCTCATAGAAGTGGTAGCTAACGAAGTAGCAAGCAATACATCCCCATCAGACTCAGACTCTACTACACAATCAGCTGTAGCAGTTTTCTCCTTCTCCTCATTCTTTTTCTTTAATTTCCAGCAATTAGCCTTGATATGACGCAGTTTGTTGCAGAAGTGATAGGTTTTATTAGCATGAGGATTCCGTGATTTAGAATGGCTCTTTTTCCTGTTACCATTCCCCCTTTTCTCTGTTGTCCTACCCCTGACTGCCAATCCCTCGCCCGAATCAGCATGAATGTCATGGTCAAACTTTTCTTTAGACAGTAGATTAGCCTTGACATCCTCAAATGATATAGTATCTGAATTACTATACAGCATAATTTCTTTAAAGTGTTTGTAGCAAGGGGGTAGTGAGACAACAAGTAGGATAGCTTTATCCTCATTATCAATTTTAATGTCCAGGCTTTCTAGATCCACTAGAATTGAATTAAACTCATTCAGATGTTTTTGGACGGGCGTACCTTCAGCCATACGACAGGTATATAACCTTTCTTTCAGCCTGATCTTATTTGCTAGACTTTTTGTCATATACAACTCTTCTAGCCGAGTCCAAAGGTCTATAGCAATTACCTTATCAAGTACCTCTCGCAGAACGTGAGGTGCCAGGCACAGTTGTATGGCTGAAACCGCTTTCAGCTCCAGTTCCTCCCATTCGTCTTCCGTCAGCGACCCACGCCACTTCTTCTGTTCTTCAGCCCATTGCTCATCTGTTGTCTTCTCGGGTTTGGCATGAGGTCCCTTCAGGACCTTCCACAGCCCGTGCTGGATGAGAACCGCTCTCATCTGCACCTTTCAGAGATTAAAACTAATCTCTCTGTCGAACTTCTGAATGTCTACCTTCATGATTGAAGACATCCTATGACCAGGGCTCTGATACCACTTGTTAGGTTTATTATCAGAGTAACAATATAGCAGAAGCGATAGGATGCAATAGAAAATCAGAAATTCAATCAACAAAACAACAGAATAATAGGAAGAGAACAAGAGCACAGGAATTTAACGTGGAAAACCCAATGTGGGAAAAACCATGGATGGTGACAGCACCAAAACAATCCACTATGAGCAGGAAAGTACACCACGATCACAATCACCTCAGTGATTCAATCTAAGAGCACACTTACAATCTCTCTCTATTGTAATCTCTCCCAAACTACTTTTACCTCTCAATGTGTTTATGAGTACTGGAGTATTTTAGAACCTAGGCCTGACCCTCTTTTTATAGGGCCTGAAAAATAGGGTTTTCCCCCCTTGAAAAAACCCTAGCCGCCGCGGAGAAATCGCCCTCAACGCCAAACTCTAGCCGCCAAAACAAGGCGGCAAAAATTGGCCGGGGCACGACCGTGCCACGTGGCACGGCCCCACCGTGCCACGTGCCACGGCACCCCCGTACCACTTTGCTGTTTGCTCCGACTTCGACTCTTCGTCTTGGCACGCCCGTGTCTGTGCAGCATGGGCTCTCTGTGCCGATACTCGAGATTTTGGGCCATAAAACCCAACAGAAATCATCGACAAAAATATATATATAAAAACCAAAAGCGCCTATAACTGCAACTTGAAATCACGTCGTGACCAATAACTTCCACTCACTTTCTCTCTCCAAAATCGCTCAAATTGGTGCTTGATTTGGTGAAATTCTGCTGTGTTTGCTCACTGATTCTAGTAAGAAATCTTTGAAAAATCACCCTGAAACTTGAACCAGACAGTTCGAAGTAAGTTTTAGTAGCATACGAAATTTATTTGCATGTTCGAAACAAAACAATGAATTCGGTTCGCATTCTAGGTTTTAACAAAATCGCGCACTTATAATCTCATTTTTGAAATGTTTGCAGATGGAAACTCACCAATCATCAGCAGCGAAGAAGAGATCTACTAGTGATGCATCCAACACTGCTCAGAAAAGGTATGTTGAAAATCTTAAGCCTTGAAAACCTTAAACCTAATGTTAGTGGGCTAGCGTACATCACCAGTGAGCAGTATATAGTTGTTCCTAATTCTGTCAACAAATTTACAATAAACACATTTACCTTGATGTTGACTAATACATGCAAAGCACTTACCTCAACTCTTCTGATTTTGATGTATACACTATATTGTGGTGAGCCATATCTTCACTTTAGTGAGCTGTGAATTTTGTGCTTGTTCCTGTCAACATATGCATGCTATAGTGAGTTGTGTCTTATGATATAGTGAGCTATGGCTTATATGTAGTGAGCCATGATAAAAATCTAGTGAGCTGTAAATTATGTTCTAGTGAGCATGTTCCAGTGAGTTGTGCCCTATATTATATAGTGAGCTATGCTTCGAATTTAGTGAGCCATGACAGAAATGTAGGGAGCTGTGAATTGTATGCTAGTTCTTGCCAACATATGCATGCTATAGTGAGTTGTGTCTTATAATGTAGTGAGCTATGACTTGAATGTAGCGAGCCATGATAAAAATCTAGTGAGCTGTAAATTATATGCTAGTGGCTGTCAACTATGCATGCTCTAGTGAGTTGTGCCCTATATTTTAGTGAGCTATTGCTTGAATATAGTGAGCCATAACAAAAATGTAGGGAGGTGTGAATTATTTGCCTATCAGCATATGCATGCTATAGTGAGTTGTGTCTTATAATGTAGTGAGCTATGGCTTGAATGTAGTGAGCCATAACAAAAATCTAGTGAGCTGTAAATTATATGCTACTGGCTATCAACATATGCATGCTCCAGTGGGTTGTACCTTATATTTTAGTGAGCTATGGCTTAAATATACTGAGCCATGACAAAATGTGAATTATATGCTTATCAACATATGCATGCTATAGTAAGTTGTGTCTTATAATATAGTGAACTATACTTTACATCCTAGTGTGCCATACCTTAAATTTAGAAAGTGAGTTATATCTTATATTATAGTGAGCCATGATATATTTGTAGTGAGCTCTACCTTTTATTCTATGTGTTATCACATTTCCTGTAATATTAACATTATATGCAATACTATTTGATAGATCAAAGACAGAAAGATCAACCACAAGCCCTCAAGAGCTAATTATGCAGGTTGTCAGAGACATCTCTTCTGAATAAGTGAACTTTAGGTAATTACCACTTCAAATATATATGAAAACACACAAAGTATAGTCCACTGCACTAACATTGTCTTTTCCTTTTTTATTGAAGCCCAAAGGATCAAAATAAACCAAATGAAATAAATCAAGGAATGCAAGAGGATATTACTCATAATTCAGGCCAAGGTATGTGTACATTATGTAAGATTATATGTAATCATCTGAATTCCATATGTAGTGAGCAGGGAAAATTGCATTCAAAGCACCTCTACATTATAGTCTAGGTTAATACCTATCAATTACTGAGCCATAACATATGGTTTGGTAAATGTCTAGTGAGCAATATCTACTATAATATTTTGGTGTTCCACCGTGTATAGTTAAACATCAATGCAATTTGCATTAATAGTTCTTATATGCACTGAGTTTATGATCTCATATTTTAAATCGCTAGTAAAACTATACATCTACAATTATATTTAGTGAGCTAAACTCTATTTTTAGTGAGCAAACAACTATATTTAGTGAGCTGTCCGGCAATTGTGGTGAGCAGACAACTATGATTAGTGAGCTGACTTATAATTGTAGTGAGTAGACAACTATATTTAGTGAGCTGACCTATAATTCTGGTGAGCAGATAGTTTATTTTAGTGAGCTAAAATACATATATTGAGATCTGAATTACATTAAATATTACACATTTATTTAGTTATATATTGTGTTCCCTTATACAAAGTACCATGTACAGCTGCAGAAGAAGCAACCAAGGAAGCTCAACCAAAGCATCAGAAAAACGTGTCACAGCAACGGACATGACCTCTGGAGGAAAAACCAGCTTAACAAGTACTACTGCAACTAAAAGAAGGGTGAAACAAGAAGGTATGAAGAACAGAAATATTTGCACTAGTCCACCTAGTTCAGAAGATGAACAAGTCCAAGCTCCCACAGTAAGGGAGAAACAAAAAGTGGTGCTGGAAAAACCACAAACTGTGCATGCTGTAGAAGAATCACAGCCTACTCAACGGGGAGAGGGAGGACAAAAGCAACAAAAAACCGCAAACCCACCTCAACAATGCACTCCAACAGTAGGGCAGAAGCTAAAGTTGGTGCTGTAAAAAAGGAAAAAGGAGCCAAAGAAGATTGATGCACATGAGAAAATTGGTAACACAAAACAACAAAAGGGGGAGAGGCCAATACACAGTAGACACTCCCCCAATGTTCCAAAAAACAATGCCCAAGAAAGCTCTCAAAAAACAATCACCGATATTCATCAACAACCTTCAGAGGAAACAGATGACACAGTGAAGGACACAACTTACAAAATGCCTCCCCTTGGCATGATGATGAATCTGAGTCTAATGATGAGTGTTGGTGAAGAGAATGAAGAAGATAAAACAAGCAACAAAGACCAGGCCAAAGAAAATGCAAGTGAGGTCAAAAAAGTATGTTAAGGCACAACCTGAGAAGAAGAAGGAGGATGTCCAAAATAGTCCTAAACCTCCTGTAAAGAGTGGATAACTCTCAGTTTTCAAACATAAAAAAAATAGAAATCCCTGAAAAAGGACACAAGTGCTACTGTCCATGTTGAAGACCCCAAGTCTTTGCAATCTGTGCCAAAACCTGCAGAGGGAGACACAAAACCCAAAAAGATCTTTCAAACAAGAATGTCACCATTAGAGTTTGTTGCCATGATTGATAATTTCAATGAGGCATAAAGAAAAGCAATACGAGATGTGGGGTTTAGAGGATTCCTCCACTTACAGGTTATTAAATTACCAGGGGATTTATGTAAATGGCTTTTGATAGATTTGACCCATACTCATTCACCTTGTACGTATCACCAGACAAAAGGATTGAGATTACACCAATGGATGTATATCTCACATTGGCACTCCCCATTAGTGAAAGGAAGGTTGAGAAGTTTTATGGCAAAAAGCAAAAAGATGCCAAATATAATGAAGTCCTTGATGCATAGAGAGAAGACTGGAATCTGCAAGATAAGACCCCTAAGCTGAGCTAAATGCCACAATACATACTCAGCCAGACTGATGTGGGGGAAAGTTTCAAGAGAAACTTTGTGCTATACATGGCATCATACTTTTTCAACAGTTCAAAGAATGTATACCTTATTTGCTAAGAATGTTGCTAATGTTGAAGATATAGCAACAGTTGATTGGTGTTAGTACACCATTGACAGATTATGTGAATCTATCAAAAAGAGGGCTTCAAACTTTGATGGCCCTATTCTCTTCTTGATGGTAAGTTCTTTATATTGTATCACAGTATCATGTTTTCAGTAATCACAAAGTCAAATTTAGTGAGCTGAACATATATAATTAGTGAGCAGAATAATATTTTTAGTGAGCTTAACATATCTCATGGTGAGCGGGTCATTTACTTTAGTGAGCGGAACATACATTGTACTGAGCAGAAGGTGTTTTTTAGTGAGCACACCAAAGCTTTTGGTGAGCTATGGAGAACTTGATCTTGTGTGAAAATTGTCTATTACATTGATCTATAATGACCATTTTAGTGAGCAAGCATCACGTACCCCACATAGATATAGGAAACATTGTTACACAACATTACTTCATGTTAGTGAGCTACAATATATTTTAGTGAGCAGAAGAAAATGTTTAGTGAGCAGAGCACTATTTTTAGTGACCAAACAATATAACCCAGTGATCAGAACATGTCTTTTAGTGAGCAACGGTTTAGCTTTAGTGAGTTGTAAATGACTTGGTCATAGATGATAATTGTCTGTTACATTGATCTCTATTAACAAGTTCAGTGAGCCTAATAAGAATTATTCTTAGATAACATTACTTTATGTTAGTGAGCTAGTATACCTTTTTGGTGAGCGGGGACTATATTTTACTGAGCATGGACTCATTTTTAGTGAGCTATACAAAACTTATTCACTGCAAGAAAAGAGGGTTTGGGCGTCAAAAATTATGTATGAGGGCGAAGAAATTAATTTCGAGGTATTTTAGTCATCATGGGGCATGAAATTTTATTCATCATTCTATGTTTAATATTGGGCCACGATTTTTGTATTTCGCCCCGCAATATGAATAATGGGCGTCGCTTTCTTGTATTGAAGCTCTTCCTTGTCATTATGGGCCACGCTTTTATGCTTCCCCAGCCCAAGATTTCGGAGCAAGTGCCCCCAAATTTTCAGAATTTTTGTTTTGAAATTTCAGATAGGCGGACAGAGGTCACGGGCAAAACTGAAGCCCTTCAATTCCAGACCATTCTTGTGGGTTCATTCTCTCTCTTCTCTGGAATTCACGATTCCTCATCTCACGATTCTCACCTCACCTCTTTCCACCTCCATCTCTGTGTTTCTCTTCTTCCAGCACGAGCTTCTCGGTTTTGTTCTACTGTGTTCTGTTCTACTGTGTTCTGTTCTTTAATTGCATCAGTCCTTCTCAATTCGAACAGGTATCTCTGTGGCTGCTTGCGAGTTACAATCCATTAATATCACTTCTCCAGTATTTGCTGACTCCTCAACCCAGCTATTCGCAGAGACATTACTCCGGGACGACAAAGAAAGGTTCACACCCTTCTCAATTGGCGTGGTTACTTTTCATCTCTCTCTGGTTCTGTTTTTCTTGCTTGTGTGTAAATTAGGGTTTTGATTTCCTTCTTGCTTGCATTTAAATTTGATTTTGTTGAGAATTGCTTTTAGAGTTGCATAATTTAGATAGGATATGGAAAGGAGACAATGTGTTGATGTTGAATAGTTCAATTCGGCTAAAATCCTTAACCCTAGTTTCCGAATTTGGTCCTTTTTTTGGGATTTCTGCTGATTTTACCAGGAATCGATGATTGTAATTGTCTCCTTTTTAGACTCTTACTTTGCGGATCTCATAGTTCACAATTGTGCAATCAATTACTAGAAACGGTATGACATATCTTTCTGACTTCACAACTGTATATGTTTGACAGATCTTTAAACTTAAAAATTTTCTGACTTTTTGGGTTGATATTTGATTGTGTTTAATTAGGCATCAAGTGTGAAGCCAACGAGATGGGTGCTACTAGCTAGTGAGGAATGTGCTTTTGATTGAGGTATTCTCTCTCTTCCCCCATCCCTGTGTATGAATAACCTCGTCAAAGAAATCAAATGGAAGCTTACAAAGAACAGCTTCCTCGGACAGCTTCTTAGAACTAGCTTGAATAGCAGATTGATCAGTTTAACCAGGTCAAAATAATTGACTCCTGTAACGGATTATGCATATAACCTATTCCTTTGTAAGCTTCCATTTATTTTATTCTGAGAAAAAGAATTGAATACAACAAGGAGTAGTGCAGCAGAGCTAGGGACCTACAAGTATGTTCCCTTAAGAATTTATCATTCTAGAACCCAGAAGGCCTTACCACTGTATGATTTATCTTTTGATGAAAAATACCTCCGCTCACGCTCTTCTAATTTCTCATGAAGGTTCCTCTTCTGAAGTTTGTCTTGGGTGTCCTGACCTTCCCTCTTGTGTAAAAATCAAAACTAATCATCAAGGCATAGAAAAGTGAGAGTTGGGGGGCAAACATTAAACAGACTGGTTTAGTACTATCCTTTGTTTAGCATTTAGGTCTGATAGGCTATCAACCATGCAGAAAAGTTCTAAGATAATGATGTGACATGAAAGCAGAAAGAACTCAGCCCATAACTTACAATCGTCCGCTTATCCTCCCTTCCTACAGCCAACAAAATACGTACCTCCTGTGAATGCTTAACTCAGCATCATTTCATTACTTGATCTTCATCACATGTAGACTAAGACATTTAAAAAGGGCAGCAGTCAACAGAAATCCTGGGAAGCACACAATCAAGTGAACTTAAAAATTTATTCTCATTTTTTAAAACCACAATCATTGCATATCCAATACACAGAGCATTAGCATTCCTTCACTGGCTAACACCACTTTCTAGTAAGGATCCACAATCTCATTACAAACTTGCTCACTAGAATAACGCAAGGCAATAGAGGGAAAGTTTGTTTACCTAGGCTGTGGATTTGTATGAGCCAAAAATCCTTGTACCACCCTGTTCATTTCCACCTTTCATAGGTGCCCACATTGGTCTGGCTGCTATCGTCATTCCTTCTCAAAAAGTCACAGAACATCTGCAGCTGTAAACCATGCGCATCAATTTATCAGTGCGAAGAAATTAGCAAGATCAATTGATGCCAGTAGACTAAAATTAAGCAAAACATGGAGAAGGCGAGAAGCAATAATAAAGCTTGACAATAGGTACTTTAGGGGGAGAGATGGAGAGATTTTCCACTGGTTTAAACCGAATAAGCATCCATAACACAGCAATTAAACATACAAATTTCTTCTTCAGACTTAAAATCAAGAGACTAGTTAAACCCAAGAACAGCTGTCAAGACTCATCAATTAGGGCTGGTTTTGCAAATTCTAATTAGAGATGCGTTAGAGGGGGACAGTTTACTCCTTGTGACCTCATAAATGTCTTAAGAGTAATAGTATATCTCTATGCTAGATATATAATTTTTTCCAGTGGCTATCGTCATGGTAATTTGGTGTTAAAATGTTTGATATAAGATGCTCAATATATTCCACTAGCTAATAGTTAACCCCCCTTAAAGGATGATATAATGTAAAGTGATGGATGTTTCTTGTATATGCAATTTTGAATGTGTGATATGTTGATGACTGATGAGTGTTTCTTCTATTTGATAAATCTAAAAGTTTGATAAAATGTAAGTGATTTATTGTTGTTGCTAGTGATTGATTGCACAATGAATCTATTTTCAGATACCTTTCACCTGAATCTATGCATGTTCAGCTTTTCAAATTAAAAAATTGTATATGCATAAGCTAACACATGGTGTGATTCCTGTACTATTCTTGAAGTGATGTGAGCTTCTTTACTTCATCAAAGTCAAATTGAGCACTAGTAGGTTCAGGCAAGGCATACTGGCTCTATACCATTGCTGTTAAAATTTTCTACTGCTCTTAAGCTTATGAAATGCCAACGTTGTCAAGCTATTGTATTTGTGCCATTGATTTATTATCAAAATCTACAAAATGATTCTTCTTATTGACTAGGGTTCTAGTTTGCTTGAGTTCTCATTGTAAGTAAATTTTGGTTATTCTCTATGGGCTAACGTCGAATTGGATATTGTGATTTTGTTGTTGCATGACAAATTATAGGTGGTTAATATCTTATCTAAAAAAGGGAAGGGGTAAAGGATGCTTGATATGTTGAATAGTGATTGAAAAACAGTTTCAAGGAAGTTGATTTTTAGTATTAAAGAAGAAAATTAAAACCCCCTGCTCTCCCCTGGTGAAGACAGCCATGTTTGTAATTGAAGTGGAGCAGTTTGCTGAGATTATCCGAAAATCAGAGATATATTGTTTGCGATATATGCTTTATTGTTATAATCATCTTCTTACTTCTGCAATGATTGATTATGAACAACCAGAGTCGATCTCCAATTATTCTGTATATTAGGTTTGTGTAGTAATGGATTTGTCAGCTTCCATGTGCGCACTCTTATAGATTTGAAAAGATGAGCATGCATAAGCTAGATTTCACCTAAATCTATATCTGTTCGCCGTCTTGCAGATTTATTGTTGTTGCTCTCATCTCATATGTTTGATTTTGTACAATTCCATGTATGCACCCCTGATGCTGACTATTCCTTTTGAGAAGTGGCTGCAAAGGTCTCTAATAATGGATTGAACAATTGTTTAATTTCAAGCATGATTGCAGAATAGCAGTTCAAGTTTCTTACATCAAGAATTATCCATAGAGAAAATAGTTTCAAATATGCACCACTATTTATTAGAAAAATAAATTAGATGTTATAACATGTCTTAAAATTAGAAATAATATAAATCCTTACTTTGTTTTTAATGTTTAAACAAAGGTTCATCATATGCCACTTAGGTGTATATAACGAATACTGCCTTGGATTCAAAAGAAAAGGTATAGAAGTATAAGTTTCAATTTATTTTTTACATAAAGTGCAATAGCCATGCTAGTAAGAGCTTAGGTAGGTATCTAGTAAAAAATAACTTACGTTTTAGATGATGTTGTATACTTATTTACTTTATTTTGTATTGATTTCTAAAACTTAATTAGCAAGAATGCCTTCAATTTTGTCTTAAGGCATTGGAAATTGAAATTTTTGCTATTTAAATCATGGATGACTTGTAACTAATTAAATTTATCTATAAGTAGCCTTGTTTTAAAAAACTAACTTTTTCTAAAAAAAGAAAGAACTATAAATACTGACTAAATTAATAAGAATAGTTTACTCGGCGTTGAAGTTGTAGATATCACCTACAAATAAGCAAATGCCAGTCTCTTGTTTACTGGTTTTTTTTTTTTTTTAGGGGGTTCATGTGTGTGTGGAAGCAGAAAACGAACAAGCTCTAATGCTACTAAAGTTAAGAATATGGTTCTTGGATTGATATGCAAATTGGTGTACCCAAGATCTTATTAAAATGCTAGGTTTTCTTGCAACAAATCCTTCGCAATTTATGTTGTGCAATGCTAAAATTTAGATAACTTACCAATACTAATTTATATGTTTGTTGATTCAACGTTTCTAATTCAACTTATTCATTATTTTCATAGTGTTCATACCTCTTTTACATCAGATAGATGGTTTATGTTTTGTTACTTTTTCCACGTTATTTGGTAAAGTAGTGTGTCTCGGGGGTTTGGATTTATTTGTTAAGTGGTTACTTGTGCTTCATAATAGCATAAAGGAGTGATATATTGTTGCTTGCACTTGGATTGTACTGTTGTCAAAGTTCCTATTGTTAGGTTTGTTTCTCTAAAGGAATTATTGATTTCTTATCTTCAACAAATCCACTCTTATATTGGTTTTGCTAATAGCTTCTTTCTGGTGTGATCATTTTTTCAGGTTTAGCTATGACTAGAGGAAGAGGAACTAAAGGCACTGTTGGTTTCAGAGTAGGTATGTAACGTGTAACTTTATATTATTTTCTTCATCGATTCATGTTTGGCCATATTGATATTAACACAATACTACCATATGATTATGTGTATTTTAATTTATATTTTTGTTACAACAGTTCTTTGAGGAATGGACAGGGATCGAAGTTGGATGAATCATAGGGGAATTAGTGATAGAAGAAAACCTGAGTATATAGCAGGCGTTAATAAATTTTTGGAGCTTGCCTTTGGTGGGAAGAAAGACGGAACAGAGGTGAGGTGTCCATGTGTGAATTGTAATTTGTGTTTGTTTCATAATCGAAGCACAATTCATAATCACTTAATAGTTCGGGGTATATTGAGGAACTATAATCCATGGATACATCATGGAGAATATGGAGATCATATCAACAATAGTGATGATGGTATAGAAGAAGAAGCATTAGATAGAGCTGAAAGTTTTATGGTATGTGATGATATGAGGCCATTAGTGCGCGAAGCGATGAGTGTTATGAACTTTGATAATGTTGAGTCTAATGAGGACCATACAGAGAATGAGGGTGGTCAAAATGAGGTGCCAAAAGAGTTTCACAAGCTTATAGAAGATGCCGAGGCAGAGTTGTATCCTGGTTTTAAGACATTTACTAGGTTGGAGTTCATCGTGATATTACTTCATATTAAAGTGAGTTATAAATGGAGTGATAAATCATTTTCTATGTTGCTTAGGTCACTTCAAAGAGCATTTAATAATGACAAGAACTTTCCTGAAAATTCTTATGAGGTAACAAAGTACACAAAAGCCTTGGGATTGGATTATGTGAAAATTGACGCATGTATCAACCACTGCATTATATATTGGAAGGAGAACAGAGACCTATATGAATGTCCAAAATGTTCTGCCTCTCGATGGAAAAAGAAAGTTGATGTGGAAGGTGATAATGACATCAACACGGATGATAAAGGGACTTCAAAGGTAGGAAGAGTGCCACGCCTAGTCCTTAGGCATTTCCCATTAATACCAAGGCTGCAAAGGATATTTATGTCCTTAAAGTTAGCTGAACACATAAGATGGCATAAAGAGGGGCACACTGATGATGGTAAATTAAGACATCCAGTTGATTCCAAGGCATGGAAACATGTGAATGAATTATATCCAAAATTTTCTTTAGACTCGCGAAATGTAAGGTTGGCCTTAGCTACTGATGGGTTTAATCCAGCAGCACAAATGAGTAGTCGATACAGTATATGGCCGGTAGTTTTGGTGCCTTACAATTTGCCTCCTTGGATGTGCATGAGTAGCACCAATTTTTTACTTTCTTTGATAATTCCTGGCCCTAAAGCCCCTGGTAATGATATTGATGTATTTTTACAGCCACTTATATATGAGCTTAAAGTGCCGTGGGAGGTCAGGGTAAGAACATATGATGCTCACAGCAAAGAGCTTTTCGATATGTTCGCGATGTTGATGTGGACAGTGCATGGCTTTCCAGGCTACGCCAATGTGTCGGGTTGGAGTACGAAAGGATTTCTCGCTTGTCCTAATTGTCATAAAGACACATGTTTTGAGAGGCTGTGTCACGGAAAGAAGTGGTGTTATATGGGACATCGTAGGTTCTTAGAACCGGATCATAAATGGAGGACTAACAGGACATCTTTTAATAAGAGACCTGAAAGAAGGCCTCCTCCTATTTCCCTAGGTGGGCATTTGTGAAGAACTTAACAATTGTGAAAATGATTTTGGGAAAGATGTGAAGGGTAAGCGAAAGAGAGGTGATAGATATTTGGTGCACCAATGGAAGAAGAGAAGCATCTTTTTTGAACTTCCGTACTGGAGGCATCTATTAATTTGACATAACCTGGATGTAATGCATATTGAGAAGAATATCTGTGATAATATTCTTGGGACATTACTTGACATACCTGGTAAGAATAAGGATTCATTGAATACTAGATTGGATCTTAAAAAAATGAATATGCATGATAAATTGCGACCTAAGTTGATTGGAGACAAGTATCAAGTTCCAAAAGCAACATTTAACTTGAGGTTAAGTGAAAGGAGACAAGTGGTTGCTTTATTGTCAAGTTTACGTGTCCTAGAGTGATATTCTTCTAACATCTCACGATGTGTGACATTAGATGATGGATGGCTTTCGGGAATGAAAAGTCATGCCTGTCACGTTTTTATGCAAGACTTGCTTTTGCCTGCATTTCAAAGTGTGTTGGATGAAAAGGTTCTTGAACCTCTAGTGGAACTTAGCAATTATTTCAAGAAGTTGTGTTCTAGAACCTTAGATATCGACATTCTAGAGTAAATGGAGAAAGATGTTGCAATTACTCTTTGCAAGTTAGAGCGTATATTTATTCTAGCTTTCTTTGATGTAATGGTGCATCTTGCTATACATTTGGCAACCAAAGCTAAGTTGGTTGGCCTGTTCCTTTTCGGTGGATGTATCATGTTGAACGGTAATAAAATTCTCAAACTTGTAAAGTGTTATTTGTTAATATTTTGAAAGCATGTATAACTAAAGTTTCCCGTTTTTTATTAGGGGAATGTGCACGTATAAAACAAATGTACGCAATAGAAATTGCCCTGAAGGATGTGTTGCAGAGGGTTACATTCAAAATGAATGCTTAACCTTCTGTTCTAGATATTTGTCTATGACGGAGACAAAATTCAACCGTGTAGACCGCAATGATACCGCGGAAGTAGACCAGCCCCACCAGTTGTCCGTATTTTCCAAGGCAAGAAAGCCAATAGGGAAGGTCAATTTTAAGCAACTAAGCTATGAAGATTGGAAATTGGCTCGACTTTATGTCTTAAAAAATTACAAAGAGACAGAACCTTTCTATGAGTAAGTGTCCTTATATAGTGAGCTATATATAGTTACAAATTAATGGATATGTTATTAATTGTGTGAGTTTTCATATCATCTGTGAATATGACAACGCCACTGATGTATAAAAGTCTGACTTCTCCAATTGGTTTGAGAGTGGAGCAAGATAATCTTTATATTACCAAATACGTCACTATGACTTTTTTTTTAATGTCTTTGTCGTAATTGATTGTATGTATGCATAGGTTGTACAACTTTGGCATGAAGGGGATGAAAGCGTTACAGAAGAATTGTTGTGTCTGGCCCGAGGTCCAATGAAAGCTGTTACCAGTTATGAAGGATATTTAATTAATGGATTTAGGTTTCACATAAGAAGGCGTCAAAGAAATTGAAAAACACAAAATAGTGGTGTGGTAGTTGAGGGGGGAACAGAAAATAGAAGGAAAGATTTCTATAGTGTATTAAAGGAGGCCATTGTGTTAGAATATGATGCCCTTAAAAATCATACAAGTCCTAAAGTTGTAGTGTTCAAGTGTAGATGGTTTGATGTATATAATGAAGGGAGAGGGATTAAAAGGGATAAGCTTGGGGGAACTCCTATTAATATGACTCGTAACTTACAGACAAATGAACCCTTTGCTTTAGCTTGTCAAATCCGTCAAGTTTTTTACATTGCAGCTCACAATGATCGGCAATGGAAGTGTATAAATATGAACCCACATTACTATTTTGATTTCCCTAATGTTGAGGATGTTGATGGCAATACTGAGTCATTATGGGAGAATATGAAGGTTGAGATAGCTAATCCTATAGAGATTCAAGAGGGGGATGATGAACAAATTCTTCTAGTTAGGGATGCTATGGAGCCTGACATTGTTGATGTGGACATAGTTGATGCGAACCTAGTGGATGGTAATTTCATCCTGGACGATAATGATGAAAATGATGAGGATGTGGTGAGCGAGGATGATGAGGATGATTTCTCAGATAGGGAATCAGATATAAATTCATTTGATAGGGACCTTGAAGAGGATGAATAAGATGATGATAGTGGTAGTGAATAGTGGTAAGAAATATTATTGTGCATTTGTTAATATATTCTAATTGTTTTACATTTATCATATTTTTGTCGCTGATATTGTCACTCTTATATGTAGGAATATGGCAGCGAACACATGTTCCTAGGTTGTAGTGTCATAGAACCAGCCCCTTGCAGAAAGTGACATTACTGAAAATGATGTGCAACCTCCTTTGAGTTATAGGCATAAAAGGAGAGCCCAACAAGCACTTCAGAATGGTATTTCTTTTTTTTCCCACTTTGGGGTTGAATATGTATGTAACACGTTAAATTTGCCGATGATCTTGATGATTACTTATTTATATGGAAACTCGAGGCTCGCAAGCGTGGGCCAACTAGAGGCTTGAAGTCACTAAGTGAGAGGCAGCAAAACCCTAATGTTAAGCCTTTTGCAAAAATCATACCAGACATGGAACATGTCATTGGTAAAAATGCTAACTGCTTCATTGGTGAGTGTAGCAAGTGGGTGAAGGAATTTTGCCCACTAGATTTAAGGTAATTTTTGTCCTTTTTTCTCCTGGATGTCAGCTCCCAACATTATTTCTTTATCTCACTTCAACTCTTGCGCTACCCAGTCAAGTAATCGTAATTGTGTTGCCTATAAGTTGTTTAACATAATCATTCCCTTGTAGGAGCTGGATTAGGATGGATAAAGATGCTAAGATAAGATTGTTGGATAAAATCAAGGTAAAGTTACAATTATGTAGCTTATTATATTGAATGTGGGAAATCCAACAATAATGTCAATCTTATATGTGATTCGTTTTTGTTGCACTAATAACATTCTAGATATTGTACTGACTTATGACTTTTTCTTCTCTTAGGTTCATAATTTAGAATCTGATATTGATCCTTTACACCTAGGTCGACCCATGCAATGCTTTGGCTTCTTATCTTATATTAGTGAATATTACATGACACTTACCTTCTAAGAATTGCCTTCTAAGAACATGCTTAATAATATGCAATGAGTGTCTGATATGCATTACTGCGTAGAGAATGTTGAGGTGCTACCAATGCAGTTAAGCTTGATGCAATTTCGTTTGATTTATCACATGCTTAGCCTCAATTCACATCTGTTTTTAGGGTGAGCTCTTTTTTGCTAAAAGATAGATGTCCATCCCTTTAGTTCAATGCTTATGGTATACATAAGGGCCAAAGACTTTGCCAATTTTGTGCTGATTTGTGTTTTGCTTGTGCCACTCTTATATATGATTCGTTTTGTTGCAGTAATAACTTTATCTAGCAAGAAGGGTAAATATAATGCAATCAAGTCATGAGATTTAGTTTTAATTGTTCGTTTGTGTTTTTATTTGCCCCAATCTAGGCAGAATGGAATCTACCTACAGAAGCCGATGGAATTAATGTCGCCCGTGCACTTGAACTACAATGTATGTTATTGTTTAAAGGTTGGCGCTATAGGCTAAAGGAAGAACATTTTACTGGAAAGACTATTACTCAGGCTATTAGCAATAGGCCTCCGGAAGTGCACAAAGACAAATGGGATTGGCTAGTTAACCATTGGGTAGATCCGAAGCAGCAGGTATTTTATGATCACTCTTCATCTAAAGGCTCACATGAAGTTGGTTGTTTGGTTATGGTTTGTTGCATTCATATTTGCTTGATTATCATCTTGTAGCATATAAGTGAGAAAAATCGGGCAAATAGGTTGAGGCAAAAGATAAAACTAGCAAACAGCGCGAAGTCAACTGGCAGAATTTATCATGATGAGGTGAGTTAACGAAAGTAGCTTCATCTAGTCATATATTAATATTTAACTATTTGCTTTGACTTTGTTCTTTATATTACAGATAATTCCATCACTAATGCACCCACAAGACTCTATTCAAGACCCCCACCATAGTGGTGCACAAGATTCTACCCAACAAATTGATGAAGTTCTTGCATATGTTCCATTATGGGAGAGGATGAAAAGGTGTATTCGTATTCCTGTTTTGTATACTTCGTCTCTTTTAATATATGAACCAACAAATCTTATTTTATACTGTTTGCCATATATATGTTGTAAACAGGCATAAAGATAGATCGTGGGATCCTGAAGCAGCGGCAAAGTATAAAGAATTTAAGGAACTCTACATGAGCCAAATCGAAAAGGAAGGTGCTAATAACTTGTCTCTCAAAGAGGCTTATCTCCTAGTTATGAAGAAGAGTCAGGTTACCGTAGAGGGTTTGGGCCTGGTCCACAACCCCCTAGAAAAGGTAAAGCTACGGAGGTGATGAGGGTTGAAGTAGCTGCTGAAATCCAACATTTACAGCAAAAAGAGGCTACTCTGCAAGGTCAAGTCGGGGAGCTCCAATCAGCTAACTCAGAGCTCAAAGCTGAAATTAAGCGAATAAAATGTAAAGCAATAGAGAGAGATAATAAACTCAAGCAGGAATTAATAGAGAGAGAGCGTAAACATAAGAAGGAAGCAATAGAGAGAGAGAAGAAAATTAGAGCAGAGGTCATGGAGATGCTGCGTAATCTAAACCGTGGCATATAAATCGCTCAGGTACATTATTTTTTTACTTTATCTCAATTTATTTCAGTTTCTGCACCTCTCTCTCTCTCTCTCTCTCTCTCTCTCTCTCTCTCTCTCTCTCTCTCTCTTTCTCTCTCTCTCTATCTCTCTTTATAGTGAAGCGATACCTGGAGCTATTGTTTAGCTCCTCTCTCTCTCTTTCTCTCTCAATTTGAGCTGGGTTTTTGTTGTCTTGTTGTTATTATCCTTTTGGGTTGCTGCTTGGTGGCTGCTTGGTTTGCTTGGTCAGTGTTGGTGTGGCAAGCTTTCAGCTCAGTGTTGGTGTGCTATGATTTTAGGTCCTTATTCATGGACTTGTAAAGGTCATGGCTTTTTTTGCCTACTTGATGTAGAAAAAGTGTACACTGGTATTGAATTCTGAATTCTCATATTGCTTAAGTGGTGGATTTAGTAGCATGAGTAGTTGGATAGAGAACTAATTGGAACTTGGTAAAAAGAACTCTAGCTTGCTTTACATCTGTACCAATGGAGAGGTTGCTGGCTATGTCATGTACTCTTGGCCCTCTTCTTTGCTTGCGGTCATTACTAAGCTTACAGGTTCTAGTCTACCCTTTGTATTGTTCTACCTGCTTTTCTTAAAGTGCTTTGTCGGATGATTTTATTTTATGGTGTATGTGTAAATTCTTTCATTTTGTTATGTGGAGTGCATGTAAACTGTTTGATTTCTAGCTGGTCATTATGAGGCTGTGATTCCAATAGGTAATTAGCTTTGACAGGAAAAGGTTCCATAAAGTTGCTGCATGACAGTGATAGCAATTTAATGGAAATCTGTCAATTGAGTAAATTTAAATTTCTCGTTCAGGTATTTGATGCAGTTGTTCTAGTAATTATACCTACATGGAAATAGACCCATTGTAACTTTGCTTAACAAGGATTGCTTCTGTATCTTGATTCTTTGCCTAGATCATATAGGACACTGATCCTTCTCTCTCCCTCATCACAATCCATCGTGATCTCCTTTGAGGGTTCCTAGGATTAAGCTCCATGTCGAAGCTTCAAAATTGTTTGTGTTCTGGCGATATATCCCAGGTAGCTCAGAGTGCATGCATTTCTGTCATTTTGCCATTTTGTGGCAGCACTAGCAAGGTATTAGTGCATGATTACTCCTTTATCTATAGTTGAAGCTGGCTCCATGAACAAGAGCCTAGAATCTCTCATTGACAGATGTAACTCACCGGATATTACCATCAAAAGGGGAAAGAAAAGGCTTCTTATGAATAATTGATGCTAATGTCTGAAGGTCATGAATTCTCACACTTGAGACTTAAACATAGTAGCTTGTAATGTTCGTGAATTGTCAGAAGTTGTAAAAATTTTTTTATTCCCTTTATTACTATTGTCTTTACTAATGATTTAAAAAAGAAGGGGCTCAGTGAAATTAGTTTGTGGCATTCTAAAATCTGCATTACAATCCACTTGTATGATAAAAACACTTGCCTCAGAGGAAAATGAACATGAATATGTCTAGTCTTATTTCTTTTTTTTTAAAAAAATGGTATGTTTTATGATACTTATGAGGTGCATAAAAATTGTGCAGAAACTTTTCGTGTTCTATTTTGATGTTTATTGTATTGCATTTTAGATCGTGTGTGTGTGTGTGTTTTCAAATGTTTATGTATTCCAAATGGATCAGACTAAATATGAGTGATTTAATACAACGGTTGTGCATTTCAAACCTCTCAAAGCCTCTGTTGGATGCATGAGGAGCCAGTGCAATTGATTTCTTATGTTTCCCCTAGTTAATAATGGCTGAACTTGTCCCTTACCTTGATAATCTCCTTCTAATACCAACATACATCAGTAGCAAGCACATAAGACTACGGGATCTGCCCTTTTAAACAATGAGAGTAAATCATTTCCTTTCACCCGCGAATAAAGTTCTTTGTTGCAATAGCTTATATCTGTTGCAATTACAGCTTGATTCCAAGTTCTGAGAATTTTGAAGCCCAACCCTCTACTTCTTGGTCTGTAGACATTTTGTCAAACTATAAGCTATAAGGGTTCTTCTGTGATATTGATGTGATGCTCTCCATAGCAAATTTCTACATGTAGCTTCCACCTTTTTTATGGCCTTTCAAGGCAATAAAAATTTGGACACACAAAAACCCAAAAACATCCATTTGGGTATTGTCGCGTAGAGCATCTCTGCTAGACATTTTTGCTGCTCTAACACTTTGCACAGATTTTGTACTCCAATAGCTGACAAGTAGAATATGAAAGCCTAGCAACTGTTATGCGAACAGTCAAGATATTTAAGTGGAAGTTTTCCTCCTAAAAAAAGGTGATCTTTTTGATTTTCTTCTTGAAGTTGTCTTGTACACCAGTGAGAATAACCAGAGATTTGGCAACACTAATTTGCATTACTGAACTTAATGAAAATTTCTTGAAAATTAAGATACAGTTATTGCAGGGAATCTGATAGTGCCCACTCTGATTATTGACTTAGTCGTTAGCTAATGACTTTATAAGTTAGCTTCTTTCTCATAGGTGATTTTTATTTCCTACTAATATATATACTTTCTGTCAAAATTTCTTGAAAATTGAGATACAGTTATTGCAGGGAATCTGATAGTGCCCACTCTGATTATTGACTTAGTCGTTAGCTAATGACTTTATAAGTTAGCTTCTTTCTCATAGGTGATTTTTATTTCCTACTAATATATATACTTTCTGTCACCCTCTTTATATTGGATGCATTTTATCATTCGTTATTCCAGTGCTAATTTGAAGAGGTCAATAGTAAATTATCATTCTTTTAGGTATGTTTTATGTGTCTTTGTTGTCTCAATTGGTTGTTTTTGGGAAATCCATTGTTTAATTATTTGGTAACATGCCCCCACCCCCCAAAATAGGGAAAACTTTTGTGCTTTTTTATGCCTTTTCATCCAGCATTTCAATCCTCCCTCATGTTAGTTGGGAGTTGGTGGTGTCATTTGATGTGTGTTTCTTTCTCTTTTAACATGTTTGAATCAATCTGTTGGACTAACGAGGGCTACTGTTAGAGATATTTTGTCTAACTCCTCTTTCATGGCATCATTAAAGAGTACAATGTAATGAAGGAAAATTTAATTAATCTGAGATGTTGAAGCTTAAGGTCTCCTCTTTCGACTCGTGTTGTTATCTCCTATATTTTCGAACCATGGTAAGTAGGTTGCTATTTTGCTCTTTGTTTAGCCTTATGTTTGTTATTTGCTGCTTATTATGTTCTGACATTGCTGATGTTGCTCTGCATATTGACAGGCTCTGCTTGACATTAACTCATTTTGTCATCCGATTGTAAAAATGTGAAGGTATTATTATCATGCGTGCTTTTGCATACCTTTGAGTACTATATTTTTATGAACAAATTAGCAAGCATTGTTTGATGTTTTCCTTTTGCTCATTTTTGATTGGTCAACACTATGTTTATTTATGGAGAACCATGGACATCAATTTTTTGGGTATATGAAACAAGGCATGGGAGCAAGGAGTGGGTACATGTTCTTTGTTAAAGAATGCAAGAGGTCAATTGGGATCCTTGGAGACAAGTGAAAAATCATTTTGCACATATTACAACATTGTAATATGTATACAGTTCTCATATTTCACTTGTCTAGCATGTAGCTGCTTCTGATTTCCATTTTTGGATAGAAAACTATCATTACTTGTTCAATTCCATATTTTGGATAATGTACACAGTATGTACATATATGAGTGTTTCCATGGTAATTAGTAGCAATCAAATTAAAGTACATGAATTTTGTTAATATTGATGTGCTATTTAACATGTATGCATCTATTATATAATATAAAAGAGATGTTCGGTTGACTCTTTCCTCGTTGAATTGCGGAACCTAAGTAATTCGCAGCTGTCGATCTAATTTTGTTAAAAATCTCAGCCGTTAATTATATAACTTTTTAAACTTTATTTTTTTTGGTCAACCTCCAGAATTTTCGAGTCCCAACACACCCTCACTCCCTCTCTCTCTCTCCTGAAAATCAGTCACGTTCTTCCGTAACTGCTCTACTCATTTTTTTTTCTTTTCTGGAGGTAACTGCTCTACTCTTGGTTGTTTACTTTACTGCTTTCCCGTTAATTTTCGGTTACTCAATACATCACCACCGTTGCTTCAATCCCCACCGCACATATCTCACCATTAAAACTAATTTCTTAAAAAAAAAAAAATTCAGCAGGCCCCTCAACCCCACTACGCACAAACACTAATGGAGTTACATGGTTACACCCTAAAAATCTTAAGCTAGCCAATAGAAAACACAGTATCCATATCAATCAAGCCCTTACACCCCACTTTCCCCCACATAAGAGAAGTACAGTTCCCCTTTTCACAATCTGTCTCTCTCTCACTCTCTCTATACCCATTGCACGTGCCTTCTTCGCATCGACCTGCAACAGCAACAACATCCAAGTTCCCTTGAAAAGGTTAGAGATCATATAATTTGCATAATAGATTTGGTTTACTTTTTCTAATGCACATGCCTCATGTTGCATACACTGAGGAAAGACATCAAGAACGAAAGGTAGACCAGGTTTCCTACTAAGATTGCAAGCTAATTAGGTTTTGGTGAGTGCAAATTGTATATGTCTTTTATTGAATCTATTTGTTGCCCATATCCTTCCTCAATCTAGCAAAAGAAAATGTAAATCACTTTTTTCCTTTTTTCTTCTCAGTTACCAGAAAGGGAGACAAAAATTCCTATCAAGATCAGAAGCTAATTTAGTTCTGGTGAGTGCAAATTCTATTTGTCTTTGATTGAATCTCTTTGTGTCCCTTAGTCTTCCTCAATCTAGCAGAATAAAACCTAAATCACATTTTCCTGCTCAGTGACCATTTTTATTAAGCCCACCGTAGCATACAAACTATAGCATGTGCTTCATAATAGTGATGATGGATGGATACTAAACAAGAACATTCCCATATCATTGTTAAATCTTTACAACATCAAACACCCAGAAAAATTCAGCTACACAAAACGTTAATGTAGACAAAATTCAGCTACACAAAACTTTAATGCAGACCTTAATTAGTCATTAGACACCGAATGACAAGATCACAAAACCAAGTAATAGAACATACCCAAATCAGACCACTCATAAAAAACTGAAATTCAGATGTTTGATTCCCAATATAACACGGGAACAAATCCACGGATAACAAAAAATTGTGTGCCTAAATGAGTAGCAAGTAGGAGGAAACATATGAAGCCATTTAATTTATCATATTACCAATTTTGAGGTCAAGCAATGTGTACACGCAAAACCTCCAACAACCCAAAAAAATTTAGCTCTAGAAAACATTAATGCAAGCCTTAATCAGTCATTACACACAGAAATGGAGACAAGATTGAAGAAATACCTTACCAACCTGAGAAATAAATAACTTCTTCTACTTATACAGACTATGCGTGCATGACAAACTCTCTATAGGGCTGCTGATGCTGAAAGCTAGAAATATTGATGGCTGGGCCACTTCTCATGCATAAGTATCATTTTCATATTACCAAGGATAAGGTTGAAGGGATCTAAATTTAAGCACTCAATAAAGAACAAATAACACACACTGAAAGAACTCATACTGAAGCCATAGAGCCAACCTATAATAACAAGAATACAGAAACTGAAAGCAACATGTAGAATCTAAGACTAACAAAGAAGCAAACTTTCAATCCAAAAAAAAGAATCTCAATTAATAGCAAGGTATAAACCAGAGGTAGACATTAAAAAAACCAACGGTGAGTTAATAGTGAGTTATATGATGAAGTTAAACTACATAGCTAATACTTTTTTTCAATGGTGAGTTCTGTGATGTAAAGATTGAGCCAACCGATCACATAACTATCTTATAAAAAACCTTCTCTATTTCAACTGAAAAATAATCCAGTTTACTTTGCTTTTGGGTTCTTACTGCCTGCATCGACAAAACAAGCAAACTAATTCCTTTTGCAAATTAGGAGCATAAGAATTCAACACCAATTAACTAACCAATTTACTAGGTTCCTTTTAGAAATCAAGAGTGTAACAATTCAAAAATAATCAACTGAAGAATTTTTCCCAATGAGCAATAACCAACCAAATTTCCCCATATTCCCACCCGAGAAACCTATAATTCCTTAATTTATGAGTGTAAAACACTCAATCCACCACTTATTTAACACATATTTGGCTATAATTAGTAAATTGAACATAATAATTTGTAAGATAATATGATTATAAAGTAAAATTAGCGATTTAGCTCAAATTTCACCTTCGTATATTTTAGAAAATGGGTTTTTTGGGGGGAGGGGGAAGTAGGTGGCTGGATTTTTTATTTAAAGAATGCAAACTTCTTCCCAACATGACACTTGGGGATCCAAGAAAACATATCTAACACTACAAAATAAACAAACTATCAGGCTAAACACAATTAATATTACTTAGTAAAGAGATATAACCTAGAGGCAGATATGAAGACCACCAAAAAAACACATTTATGGAGCCAAATGCAAATGTCCATTGGCAACTCAAGCCAATTAATAAGATAAAAACTCAACGCAACTCAAGCCAATTAATATGATAATAGCTCAACAAATATCAACACCACAGAGCCAATCTATAACAATAAGAATACGGGAACTAAAAGCGGCATATAGAATCTAAGACTAAGAAAGAAACAAACTTTCAATCCAAAAAAAACAATCTTAATTAATAATAAGATATAAACCAGAGGCAGTCATAAAAAAACCAATGGTGAGTTAATAGTGAGTTATAAGACGAATTTAAAGTACATAGGTAATGCTTTTTTTCAATGGTGAGTTTTGTGATGCAAAGATTGAGCCAACCGATCACATAACTGTCTTATAAAAAAACTTCTAACCAATTTACTAGGTTCCTTTTAGAAATCAAGAGTGTAATAATTAAAAATAATCAACAGAAGATTTTTTCCCATTCAGCAATAACCAATCAAATTTCCCCAAATTCCTAACCGAGAAACCTATAATTCCTTAATTTATGAGAGTAAATCACTAAATCCACCAATTATTTAACACATATTTGGCTACAATTTGTAAATTGAACATAATAACATGTAAGATAATATGATTATACACTAAAATTAGGGATTCAGCTCAAATTTGGCCTGTGGATATTTTGGAAATTGGGTTTTGGGGGGGTTATGTGGCTAGATTTTTTATTTAATAAAGGAATTAAGCACATGTAGTAGATCACTAAATCTACCAATTGCATGACATGGAATTAGTTGAAGTCAGTAAATTAAAACATGATGATTTGTAATAGATATGATTGCTTACCTTAAATTTTACTTGAGGATGCTTCAAATATTTGGGGAGGAGGTATAATAGCCAAAAAATTTAAAAATACATCGGAGAGTGAAGCATGTCAAAATTCCCAAGGAGATCAGTAATGTGTGGTGCCCATATTATGCTTAACAAGTTCAATAGTCAGTGAGGGTTCCAACAGCTCTAGAATGTATGAAAGCCCAGCATGCTTGAAACCATTCACTGAAGTGCATTACCAGTGGAATTAAAGTTCTTCAAAATACGGGTTAAACTTCAAACCTCAATTTAGATATTCCTACTATACTAGAAACACTTTCTGACATAACAAAAAACAAGCCGGTCATAGACCCAACTCTCAGAATTATAGACAGTTATACCTCCTGTCTTGATCGTTTTCTGCTATTCCTCAATCACAAATCCAATTTCATGCCCAGAAATCTTAGCACCTCACCATCCAACCTGCCCAGAAGATCAAACAAAAAGTTAAAATAAACTTATAATTGAACCTCACAAACCAACTCACAGTTGTACTGATGACGAACAATATCACCATGAATACGCATCGTAAAACATAGAAGAACTCAAAGGACGAAATTCATTAACACTAATAGTGACCATAGGGGAACCAACAAGGGTTATGAACAACATAAGCCCAACCATACCGTGTACTATAATCGTTACAACCATACCATACCCATCAGATCCGTCGAGGACTGGTGGCGTGTGTACAACACACGCTGCCTACGAAGGTGTCGTCCAACTCCCTTCTTCCTCCATCGTGTTTCCAACCCCCAGATCTGGCCAAGCCTCGCTGAAAAACCCGACACAACCCCAAACATGGAGGCGCTTACATCCACGCGCCACCACCTGAGTAGCGTGTTTATAGTGTGGGTAGTACCACCGGCCTCGGCTTCAGCCGATCTACATGTTGGTGGTGTTGAATTGTTCAGGTGGTGGCGCAAGGGTGGTGTACAAGGCATATCTCATCGTTTAGGCATAGACTAAATGACAAACTGTGGGATGATTGTAGAACTGGATTTTCATAGCCTAGCCAGGACCACTTAACTCGATGGGGAGGATGAGTGGGGTAGGAGGAGAGACAGAGAGCGAGTTGCAGAGGAGAGGGAATCGATGGGGAGAATGAGTGAATAGTGAGAGGAGGGAGAGAGAGCGTCTTGCACAGGGGAGAGGAAGTTAGTTAGGCAGACGCTTGAATGGTGAAGGGGGGTAAATGTGGGTTGCTGTCCTAACCCTAAATATCGGGTCCAAGAGCTTTCCTTTTTTTTGAAGGCATCATTCCTATTATTTTAAAGGCAAATTAAACTAAATAAACATAGCTTTGCTGTCCTCACCCTAATTTTGTGTACCGTGAAGTTTTGTTTGATCATAAAAGAAACAAACAAAAAATAAAATAAATAGAGACAAATTAAATTACATTAAATTAAATTAGATTATATAATCGGCTTTAACTCAGTTTTTTTTATAGGCAACTCCACTACACTGAGAAATAATGAATTAATATCTTATTACAAAAACAAAGTAATATCTTATTACAAAAATACAATACAAGCTATGTAATCAACTCAAGCACCATTTTGTATCAGCTCCATTCAAGCACAAACTCATGAAAACTGTAAATCGATGGATGACAAAAAGCCTTCATTTTTGTTCTCTCCACTTCTTTCAATTCTATTAATTTTGTGTACCATTAAGTTTTGTTTGATCATATGAGAAACAAACAGGATATAAAATAAATAGAGTCAAATTAAATTACATTAAATTAAACTAGATTATATAATCGGCTTTAACTTGGTTTTTTTGATCGGCAGTTCCACTAAACTGAGAAATCACGAATTAATATCTTATTACAAAAACTAATTAATATCTTATTACAAGAATACGATGCAAGCTAAGTAGAATAAATCAACTGAAGTACCATTTTGTATCGGCTCTATTCAAGTAAATTCATGAAAACAGTGAACCGATGCATGATAAAAAGTCTTCATTTTTGTTTTCTCCACTTCTTTCAATTCTACTAATTTTGTGTGCCATTAAGTTTTGCTTGATCATATAAGAAACAGAAAAAATATAAAATAAATAGAGTCAAATTAAATTGCATTAAATTAAACTAGATTATATAATCGGCTTTAACTTGGTTTTTTTGATGGGCAACTCCACTAAATTGAGAAATCACAAACTAATATCTAATTACAAAAACTAACTAATATCTTATTACAAAAATACATTACAAGCTAAGTAGAATAAATCAACTCAAACACCATTTTGTATCAGCTCCATTGAAGCACAAATTCATGAAGACTGTAAACCGATGCATAACAAAAAGTCTTGATTTTGGTTTTCTCCACTTCTTTCAATTCTACTAATTTTGTGTACCATTAAGTTCTATTGATCATATAAGAAACAAACAAAAAATAAAATAAATAGAGTCAACTTAAATTACATTAAATTAAACTAGATTACATAATCGGCTTTAACTTGGTTTTTTTTTTTTTTTTTTTTATGGGCAACTCCACTACACTGAGAAATCACATATTAATTAGTTAATACCAGACAAGACCCATGCCGTGCCTCAATATGTCATTTTTACTTATTTAAAGGGTACTTTGAAATTATGATACACCCCCTTCTAACTCAAGTAGACAATATTTACAACACAGAATTTTCAAACTTATTAGTTAACCTCCCTCCACTTAAAAATTATTATCATTTATCCTCAAAAAGTACCAATATAAGGATGCTTAAATGATATTAAATTGTCTATATATTATAGCAAATACCATAATTATGGAGTTCAAATAATAATTCCAAAACCTCTGGGTTACATATAGGATTTACCTAAGTATTAAAGGAGACATATGAAAATAATTTTTGTTCTAATATTTAATGAATTTGGTCATATCATTGCGTAACTACTTAATTCTGGACATATCAGCTCATGTAAGTAATCCTCTTTGATCTTAACCTGAAGTTGCATCGTTCCAATGCATATATGTTTTAGATGATTTTGCACATTTAATTTCCTTCTTCTTATTCTATTAATGTGCTAACCTTAGAGAATGACATATTATTCATATATTGTTTATCGGTTTTTATTTATTTTACTTAACTTCATCTAACCCTATCATCTTTCCTCCTCGATGTTAATGTAATCGTACAAAGAAGCTCCACAGTACTGCAATAAAAACATCAAATATGGAAATTACAAACAAAAGGCTATAACACAATAATCCAATACAAAGATGCACTAGAATACAGATATTTAGTAAAAATATGCAACACATTATACAGGCCAGTACTATCATGTTTAATAACACTGATATAAGTATCAGAAAAAATGGTACACATTTACACAATAACAACATAAAAACAAATGTAAAGAATGCATAGACCTCTGTAATACGTTCTATTATTTTGAGGTTGGAATATCCAAACAACGTCTACATATGTGAACTTGTCCAAATTAGTAACCACATCTAAACAGAGGACTGACAAGATGAAAAGTTTGATTTATATTTAACATGAAAAGAATTGAAAATTGATAAATACTTAATACAGTGTACACATCAAACAGGGACATAATAAATGGAATGGTACAGTACATTCTGTTCTTTTTGGGTACGAATAACCACCCAATATCCACGTATGTGAACATCTTATTCAACTTAAAATTATGCAACTTAAACATCTTATTCACTTTAAAAAAATTCATACACTACATAGCCAATGACATCTATTTCAACACTATGAATCTCATAATCATTTAATTGGGCCCATGTTGAAGACTTAACACATTTAGGCAATAACAACATAAAAACAAATGTAAAGAATGCATAGACCTATGTAATACGTTCTATTATTTTGGGGTTGGAATATCCAAACAACATCCACATATGTGAATTTGTCCAAATTAGTTACCACATCTACACAGAGCACTGACAAAATGAAAAGTTTGATTTATATTTAACGTGAAAAAGAATTCAAAATTGATAAATACTTAATACAGTGAACACATCAAACAAGGACATAATAAATGGAATGGTATAGTACATTTTGTTCTTTTTGGGTACGAATAGCGACCCAATATCCACGTATGTAAACATCTTATTTAACTTAAAATTATGCAACTTAAACATCTTATTCACTTTAAAAAAATTAATACACTACATGGCCAATGACATCTATTTCAACATTATGAATCCTACAATCATTTAATTGGGCCCATGTTGAAGACTTACGTAATATACATATGCACTTACCTTTGTGAATACATAATGCCGTCATACACAAATAAAAATTCATCAAACATTGACAAAGAAGACATCCTCTGTGCATGTGTGTCGCTACGCATAACACCACACCGACATACTTTTCTAATTCACCAATAACTTATGCTTTCTTTCTAACATAAATTTATATATATATATATATATATATTATATATATATACATATATATATATATATATATATATATATATATATTATATATAATATATATATATATATATATATATATATACACATACACATATATATATATATTTATATATATACATACTCTTAGGAGAACAATATGGCCCCGGACCCACAAGAAGGTGGCTGAGGAACAAGCAAGCTCGCCTTAATGCCAGATGGAGGTTGTTCACAAAGAGATGTGTAGATGTCAACCATCCTATGTATATCATTCAATATCAGCGATATCAAGAAGAAGGCAGACTGTTGAACTTCAATTTGTCACGATCAGGAAGGAACACACATGTGAGAAAATTTACACATCGATGGACATTTACTGGAACCATGACTACTTGCATTCATTTTAACGCAACGATGTGGTATGACGAAAAGGTGCAAGGCGGCAGAAATCATGAACCTTGCTTCAGAATATGTTGTCACTTCGGTCAAGTAAGATTGGCTCCATTACCTGCACCCCCACCTCTTCTGACTTCATTGTTTAGTGATAGAACCTTTTTTGGAGAATATTCGCATTTATAACTCTATGTTGTCTTTCACTTCGATGAGAGCAAGTATTGATTACTCTCTTATGGATGGTCGTGGACCATACACATTTCGAATAAGTGGAGCAAACTATCATCAAATCGGGTCGTTAATGCCACCTGAAGGTCATGCCCCAAGATTTGCACAACTCTACATTTATGACATGCAACATGAGTCTCGCAATAGAGTCAATGCTATTAGGAGGGGAGGCAATGTAAATGGGGTCAACGCATCCACTGTGGAGAATTTGCAGCAAATGTTGCATGCATGCAATCCATATGTACAAGTATTTCATCAGGCAAGAGACATTATTAATACTGATAATGTTCATGATATGGGCATCCGCATCATCATTGCAAGGCCCGAGGGGCAATATATGCGACCAACTGCTGATGAAGTTGCTGCTCTTATTGTTGGAGGTAAAGGTGCAAAGGCAGTTGGTACTGATATAATTTTAAAAACAGTTACTGGAAATGTAAGGCGAATATATGGGACCCATCCTTCTTATATGGCCCTCCAATATCCGCTGTTATTTCCCTTCGGAACAGATGGATGGGTACGCGACATTCCATTGGCTGAAGGGTCAAGTAACCGTCGTGAAGGTGTTACATTGCTCCAGTATTATGCATACAGAATACAGTTCAGGATTAATGAAGTTAACATTTTGCTTCAAGGGGGGAGATTGTTCCTTCAATTCATAGTTGATTGTTATACTATTATTGAGCACGAACGTCTCTGTTACATACGATACCACCAAGATGTGTTGCGCATTGAACTGTATGTTGGTTTAGAAGACGCTATCACCACTGGTGAATCCGATGCCAGCACCATTGGTCGAAGCTGCATCCTACCTTCCTCTTTTACTGGGGGTCCACGGTACATGAGGAAACACTTCCTCGACGCGATGGCAATATGTGCACATATTGGGTACCCAGATTTCTTCATCACATTTATCTGTAACCCAAATTGGCCAGAAATATAAGAAGCATTAGATCAACAACCTGGACAACATGTAAATGATAGGCCAGATATTATAGCCCGTGTCTTTTGATTACATCTGCAGGAGTTGATGCGAGATTTCAAAGAGAAAACCTTCTTTGGCACCGTTGTTGTAGGCTTGTTTGTACTTGTGCAACATTATTTCCAATTTGCATTTTGCTATAACAAGTGTTGGTAACTTTATTTGTTTCGAATTTTGTAGATATCTATGTTATTGAATTCTAAAAACGAGGGTTAACCCATGCTCATATCCTCCTAACTCTTGCTACTAATGACAAATTTACTTGCTTTGAGGATATCGATGCCTTCATTTGCGCTGAGCTTCCTGATCAAGATGAAGATCCACTTGCGTATGAAACCGTTACCAAGCACATGATCCATGGCCCATGTGGGGTACTTAATCCGTATCTTCCCTGTATGGATGGACCTACGTGCACAAAGCACTACCCAAAGGCCTTTACTGACTACGTAACTATTGAAGAAAATGGATTTGTTAGATATCGGCATAGAGATGATGGTAGAATGATTACCATTAATGGCAACCAGATTGATAATTGGTGGGTTTTTCCATATAATCGTGATTTGTGTGTTAAGTATGATGCACACATCAATGTTGAGCATTGTGCACAAAAGAAGGTTATCAAGTACCTTCCTAAGTGTATGCATAACGGTCCTGATCCAGCTACATTTGTCCTTGAGGAAAATGGTCAACCTAATGGAGAAGGAGGCCACAATCAACATTTAGATGTTGATGAGATTAAACAATATCTGGATGGTAGATACGTATCTACTATAGATGCAATGTGGCGAATATTTGAGTTTGAAATAACACACCGGTACCCATCTGTTGAAATGTTACAGTACCATTTACCAGGGTAGCATAACATTCTTTTTAGAGATGGTGATAACTTGGATGATGTTCTTGATATGGCTCGGGATCAAATTAGTATACTCACAGCATGGTTTCAAGTCAATGTGGATGACCCTCGAGTAAGGCAATACACATATGCTGAATTCCCAATGTTTTATGTTTGGAATTGGAGTTCGAAAAAGTGGACTAGACGTCAACAGCGTGTATGTATTGGAAGACTACCATTTGCAAATCCGAACTCAGGAGAGCGATACTATTTGAGAATGTTACTTACTATTGTTCGTGGGGCCACGTGCTATGATGACTTGAAAACATTTCATGGCACATTGTTCCCTACATTCCGTGAAGCTTGTTGCGTAAGGGGATTGGTTAGTGATAACAGCGAATGGGATGATACTCTCACTGAAGCAGCTACATGGGCTACTGGGGCGAAACTACGGAGTATGTTCTGCTCCATACTTATGTACAATAAGATTGGACGACCTGATGTATTGTGAGAAGGTCACTGGGAAGACTTGACAGATGACTTGGAACGAAGGTTACAACGTGAACATCATGATGATGACATGCGTTTAAGTGCGAAATAGAGGAAAAATCTTGGATTATGCGAACTGCAAGTCATTCTAAATAGGAATGGTCGTTCCTTGAAAGACTTCCCTCCGATGCCATTGCCCTCCTCTGATGTTGCACAACGGCTTAGAAACTGGTTAATTTGGGAGTAACTAGATTATGACATTGCCATAGAAGCTGGTGCTTTAACTTCGTTGCTGCCTACATTAAACTCCGACCAAATGCAGGTGTTTCAAAATGTAATTACTGCTGATGATTCCAATGAAGGAGGATGCTTCTTTGTATATGGTAGTGGTGGAACAGGCAAGACCTATGTTTGGAAAGCTATCATTGCTGCCTTTCGTTCGAAAGGGAAAATTATTCTATCAGTTACGTCGTCTGGAATAGCAGCGTTATTACTACCCTTAGGGAAAACTACTCACTCAATGTTCAAGATCCCTATTAATGCGATGAATACATCATATTACTTCTTCTCTAAGCATTTAGAGTTGGCTGAGTTGATCCGCCAAACCTCATTGATAATATGGGACGAGGCACCCATGACGCACCGTTATGTTTTCGAGACAGTAGACCGTACATTCAGGGATATATGTGGGAATGAACTTCAACCATTTGGTGGAAAATTGATTGTATTTGGCAGTGATTTCAGACAAGTACTTCCCGTTGTAACAAAAGGTGGAAGAGCAAATACAGTTGCAGCATCTATTTCTAGGTCCTGTTTCTGGCCTTATTGTAAAGTCATGCATTTAAGGATCAACATGCGACTTAGGGATCCATGCTTACAATGCGATAAATATGAGCAGTTGCAACAGTTTGCGGATTGGATCTTGAGTGTTGACAATGGCAGATTACTCGGTATATCATTGGAAGATGGGAGCGAAGCCAATTGGATACAAATCCCTTTTGAGTTCCTCATTCCAAGTGACAATCATGGGTTAGACAACCTAATATCGGAAATTTACCCTGAGTTATCTACTAGATACAATGATGGTTGTTACATGCAGGAACGCTGCATATTTGCTGCTACAAATAACGATGTTGATCAATTAAGCCCCCAAATTTTAGGAATGCTTCCTGGAAGTTGTCACACATACTTGAGTTCAGATACATTTCAGGAGAGCAGTGAGCATCCCAACATTGACGACATTCACCCACCGGAAATACTACATGGGTTAACTTTCGCAGGATTGCCGAACCATGAAATTCAATTGAAAATAGGTGCACCAGTGATTTTGTTGAGGAATCTTGATCCACATCTGGGGTTGTGTAATGGGACACGCTTGATTGTTGAACGTCTTGGGAGTAAGGTTTTGAAAGCGAGAATTATTACTGGTTGCAATATTGGGCAAAAAGTGATCATTCCACGTATTGACTTGACACCATCTTCAGATGACACGCCATTCGCATTAAAAATACGTCAATTCCCCATTAAATTGGTGTTCGCAATGACAATCAACAAAAGTTAAGGTCAAACACTCGAGCATGTTGGGGTCTACCTTCCTAGTGTTCTCACATGGACAGCTTTATGTTGCCATTTCCCACGTCACGTCCCCATCTGGGTTAAAATTTTCAATTTGTAATAAGGGTAATATCCCTAATAATGTCACCAAGAATGTTGTATACAGAGAAATCTTCAATGACGTACGCCATTGCAATTAATGCTACTGTACATTTTATGTATATCGTTTCGTTTAGTGCGTACATTATGTACACACCATGATATGAGGACTATGAAGTATGTAAACATTCCATTGTTCTGTGTTTTTTCCCCCTTGGTTCCTCAGTGATGATGTCTTCTTATTGTCATTTTGCTATATGGTGTCATCTTTTTTTCCCCCCAACAAGCTGGTCTTCACATTCCATATCTTTATAAGAAACAAACTTTTCATACGTGGAATGATATTCATATATTACTACTACACATTAACAATTTCTATTTCCTCCTACTTCGAAGCTCATTTAGTTATCCATTTTTATGAATAGTGCAGCTAACGTTGAAGGTGTCATTAATGTAGCCTACTTATTTGTTATATGTATACTATGTCATTACTCGCTTATCTTATGGTTTCACTTTCGTTGAGTACATTGACATGTTTCGTCAAATACTTTACTTTTATTTTGCATTTGATTATGTACCTTTACAGGCATGATGGCATCTATGTCATTTGATTGTATGCCAATCAATAGCATCTCTTATTATAGTACATCTATCTACATTTTTGTACGCTTGATGAGAACGCTGAGTATTCGACATATAGCAATTGTAATGTTTGGAAGGTTGTCTTCATGGACGCTGAGGTATTTCAATTTTGACTATTATTTGTGTTGGGGAGATTCAAGGAGGGAGCCCACTTCAACCAAAGTCCATGGTAATAAGCCCAAGTGAGGTTCCATCCTAAAACCAATTGGCAATAGGAGGAGTAGCCCACTTGACTTATATACCATGACCCTTATTCTCAAACTTCCGATGTAGGACTTCTTTACTTATGTGTGATATTCCCAACAATCTCCCCCTCACACATGAGTCTCTTTCACACCACATCAATGCACAAGCTCCCCCTTGAGCGGAAGCCTTTACCAAGGTGTCAAGCCACCACCATCAAGAGCTTATCCATACCACCGAGCCACGCTGCAGCACACATATTACCGCTCGATCAACACCTGCGTGTAATTTCACCAAGCTCATTCATGGGGTCCACCATGCCACACCTTTGTCGCCTAGCCGAATGCACCATCGGCTCTGATACCACTTGTTGGGGAGATTCAAGGAGGGAGCCCACTTCAACCACGGTCCATGGTAATAAGCCCAAGTGAGGTTCCATCCTAAAACCAATTGGCAATAGGAGGAGTAGCCCACTTGACTTATATACCATGACCCTTATTCTCAAACTCCCGATGTGGGATTTCTTTATTCATGTGTGATATTCCCAACAATTTGGCTTTCACCGTTTCTCTCAATTTAATACTAACATACTCTCTTATGCATTAACAGCGTAACGAGATTTTAGGTGTTATAATGGACAAAGACATCGATAGGTGGAAGTTTATACTAAAAATGGGTCGACTACATCGCCTCTTTGGTTTTTCAGTTAGTTATACCACACCTAAGGATAAAGAAATCGTAGACCACGACCTTAAGTTGTTTTTCACTCATAAGACTGAATTACTGGACTTGATTGATGAGTACGATGCAGTCCCATACCACCACCTCTCACCATTGGTTCCTTTTCTTGATGTCTATGCGCATTTACAACCTATTGCACAAACAGTAGGCAATTATAGTATACCACGATTTTTTGAATTATTCAACCCCTCTGTACATGCCTCTTACTAATTACGTTCTGCAGATATCATTGGTTTAGTTGTTGTAGTTTTCGACCCTGGTAAGATACGTGCAGGAACCCTTAAATGAGATGTGCTCATTTATGCTATGCAGTATGTGCTTCGAACTAATAATAGATTGTCCTCTTTGTTATGTTGTTCTTAATGTTTAAACTTTCTATTGCGTAACACATCCTATTAAAAGATTACTCTTTCTTTTGTAGGCTGAATGCATTGAAACTCAACTTATGGGGAGATTTTGCTGAAATTGAAGGCAACCAGCTTTCCCGTAATTTGTTATTTGAAAATATACTGCTTGCATCTAGGGTACTTGCAAGAAGGTGCAAAGGTGTGTATATCATTTATCATTTCCAACCATTGCATTTGACATTCTATTTTCGCTTTCATTTCTCGGTGCATTTCCTGACCATATTAAAATGTCGAAATATATTTCACAGGAATTATGCTATCTACAACACCTAGAAGTCGATTGTTGATTAACCCACCAATTGATCATACTTCAGAGTTTGAGGGATGGTATAGTGAATCCCACATCTTTGATCTTCATGCTATGATATGTGATTAGCAATTACTTATAAAATTTTACTCCAATTGTATATCTGTGTTCGATTGTATTTTACGCATGTGATAGGTGGGCTGATGATGGACATGCTCAACGACGCTTACAATTTATACGTCGGAGAAGATTGCGAATACCTACTTTGAAAAAGTTATTCGTTGCCAGGTGAATCACGCTTACTAAATACTCTCCATTACGTAATGTATCACAATATTGTCTTAGACTTCTTGTGCTATTACACATATAAGCCATTTTGACAACAACTGACCCAACTTGTGTATTGTGTTAATATATATGTGCAATTGCAGATTTCATATTATCGCATCTTTGCATACGTGGAAAGTATCTTCCCAATTGTCTATACCTCTTGCCCTGATTACCTTTTATGTTCCCATTATCATGTCTTCGACCTCAACATACCGTACTGTATATGTCCACATCCACGAGGTGCAACTACTCTGAGGTATATCTTTTTTTGCCTTCCTTCAGTATCATTTAACCCGTACATTGTTAATATATACTCAATTGTGTAATAGATATTTCCCTGTAACCTTTTCTTCCACCCTTTAGATTCTTCTTCAAAGTTGATGTACGAGATAGCTCGGGCACTCGAACTTTTACCATTCTTCAAGATGTTACAGCAATTCTTCTCCATACTAGCACCGACGTCTTAAGTGGCTATGCAGCATTGGTGAGCTTATTATTATAATATTTTGTAATTTGTGCTTCACACATATGGGTTTACTTTAATTAATACATTTTATTTCTAATATATGCAGCCAGAAGCTGAGCTTATATTATATGCCATATTGGACGATCACCTAGAACAACCATGGGTGTTTGTCATGGAGCCTCCTCGACTAGGTAAAATCGAACCCTCCATCGATGTCATCACATCAGTTGATTAGGAGGAAGAAGTTTCTTTCTTGAGGCATTGTGACGATAGTTATTTCTCTAGGTAACAAATATACAGACATATGCATTTCATTCTACCTTTGCTTTTATATGCTTCAGATCTAAGTATGTCTAATTTCCCCCCTTAATACAGCCTGAAGAAGAATCAATGTAGCGTGCCATCACTCCACTGCCATGCCATCTGCCTTAATTCATGCTTATTTTCATTATAGTTTACACTTGAATATATGTTTAATTCAACTCTACGTTATACGGTATTGAGGATTCATTACATATTATGCACAATGTAATTATTTTCTTCGACTCTTAAGATTCCAGCATGTTTTCACTACTTACCCCGTATTTTTTTGACTTCGATCTATTCACTATTCACTGACAATTTCAAAGTACCATGTAACTATTTAACAATGTATTCCCAGGGCAACGCACAAGTCCTGGCTAGTATAGTTCATATTATGATGTACTAAAAAAAGCAAGTAACCCATAAAACCACATATTGGGTTATTCAAAAAAATTCAATGCCCAAAACTACAAAGGAATTCTTCCACTGAGCAGTAGGGCTACGAAAAAAGGAAATTGACACCTATTGGACAAAGTACAAACCTTCCCCTCACCATCAGGGCCACGAAAACCATAAATGGAGGCCCTAGAAAATAATGGGCCACAAAAAAGTTCGAGGTCCTGCACACAGGAAGGCCACAAAACTAAAAACGGAGGCCCTAGAAAATAATAGGCCACAAAAAATTGTGTGGTCCTGCACACAGTTAGGGCCACGAAAAACGGAAAGTGAGGCCCCGTACACAAATGGGCCATAAAAACTTTCGTGGTCCTACACACAGTTAGGGCCACGAAAAATGGAAAGTGAGGCCCCGTACACAAATGGGTCACAAAAATATTCGTGGTCCTACGGAGCACAGGGCGACAAATGTTTTCATGGCCCTTGTCATCTCCATGGGTGTCGAAAATCAAATTTCGCAGCCCTATTTGTGGGCCTTGACCTTCGAACATCGAACACGCGATGAAAATTAATTCGTCGTCCTAGCTAAAGGGCGACGAAATTTGGACATTGGGCGACGAAATTGCTCCTCACCCAACATCAATTTTCTTGTAGTGATTGCAACTAACATTTGTTTTCCAGATGCTATATCTTGACAGGGTTCTCATGATAAGAAGAACTATTCAGAGGTAATTCCCAGCAATCAAAGTCTGGACGATAGAAAGTTTAAGAGAAAGAGTAAAAGAAGAGAGAAAGGATAATCAAGTTGCTGCAAAAGAAGGGCCAATAGGCTTTGGAAAGGGAAGAGTGGAGCTTCAATACAAATAACCAAGGAAGTGTATACTAAACCACATGTGCAAAAGGAACCTCTGTCACAAAAAGAAGAACATCTAATGATGTTATCACAAAATGATGAACCACTAGAGTTATAAGTATCATTTATATCATTTATAACAATTAAGCAGAATGAAAGAATTTAAACAAACATCTATCTAACATCTTATAATACTTGAATGGTGTTCACATTGTAGAAAGATATGGAAGAAGTGGTTGAAGTAACAAAGGCTTTAGCAAGTGCATTCAAGAGGTACAAAACATTCATGGACTACTGGACTTCTTGTCAAAAAGGTACCAAAACAATGAAGCGCTCAAGAAAATAAGAGATAAGGTTATAAGCATGTTCTCTTCCTACTGTGAGGCTCAAATCTCAAAATCCCCACCAATGACAAAAAGAGAAAAGAGGGATGAAAGTGCTAAGATATCATCATTAAGTCAAGATGATGAATGGTGGAACAGAGCTACTGTACTTAAGGCTATAGTTGAATTGGAGAGTGCTTTTGTAAGGCAACAAAAGACCAGCAGCACCAACAGCAAAGCTTCTGCATTAAGGCAGGGGGCAATAACAATGCCCAGTTTTAAGTTGATTGATGATAGCCAAAGCCTAGCTCCTACAACACCAGCAGCACCAGCATCACTTCGCACACCACATTCCTCCTCCCTGTAAAAGTAATTCAAACACCACCACCCTCCCCCTGTAGAGATACTTCAGACAATACCACCCTCCCCGCCACAGACATTGCATACACCACCACCCTCCCCACCACAACACCCATCACAAACTCTTGAGACACAACCACCACATGAATCACCTCAAACACCACCACCACCACCAATTCCAGAAACACAAACAGAGCAGCAAGAAAGGTAGAAAATAACTGAAGGAGAGCAGGAATCTCCTAGCAGAGAAGACAGGAAAAAGAAAACAGAAAAAAAGCTCGTAAGGATTTTCAGTGAGCACGCTCTTACTTTCAGTGAGCAGGCCCTTACTTTCAGTGAGCAAAACATACTTTTTAGTGAGTTATGTGCAAATTGCTGATAAAATGAAAATTTTATATTACAGTGAACCTGTGAGCACACATCACTTTTAGATGCTCTAAGGGGACCTTGTTGGTATTCAATATTATTTTATTTTATTTTATTTTTAAGTTAGTTGGTGTGCAATGTCAGTGAGCAGAAGTTATATTTTAGTGAGCATAAAGTATAACTTGATGAGCAGAATGCATATGTTAGTGAGCAAGACGCATGTGTGACTGAAAAGAACATATATGTTAGTGAGCACAACATATATTTTAGTGATTGGTGAGCAACAATCTCTATTTAGTGAGCACAACAAGCATTTTAGTGAGCGTAATATCTATTTTAGTGAGCAGTTACACGTGTTATATATGTGGAAGAAGAGCCTAGCAAGAAGGCAAGACATCAACTGAGGAGAGAGAAAGGCCCAATGACAGAGCCCTTCTGCTCTCCTTTTGTGCAGAGAATAACAAAGATTACATGGGATTTGTCAGCTCGGGAAAGGTTCATTGTTAAATATGTATTCCATCCATCACAGGACCTTGATTCAAAGTAAGCACATAACTGTCAGACAGAAAACACTTACAAAAATTATAATGAATATATACTTACATTTTTTTTCCTTTTCTTACTAAACCGGTAAAGAAATGTTTGATATCGAAACACATGTTGTACATCGGTATCACATGTCAACCATGCATCCACGAGAATACATTAATGCCCATGTGATCAATGTCTAGGCTGCTATCCTCAATAACTTGGAGAGAAAAAAAAGTGAAGGATCTCCAAGAAGATTTTTTATACCAGTTGATCCAATGGTAAATATAAACTTATTTTTTATTTTCATAAATACAAATAATCAAACACCTAATGATACTGCTGCAAAAATGCAGTCAACCTTGGACCCCTCGATAAATATAACAAAAATAAAGGAGGGAAGTGCAATGATTTTGAAACAATTCTTCAGAAAGAATTTCAGAGATGTGACAAGTGGATATTAGGAAAACTATTGCAGCTGGTAAGCATTAATCTAATACATTTTAATTGTATGTTAAAACACCACATTATATAATATTAATCATTCTCCAATTTCAAGGTGTTCTTTCCAGTATGTCACAAGAAGCACTTCTTCATCTTCGGCTTTGATTTAAAGGAGGAAAGACTTGATATCATGGACAACATGCAAATAACTGCTCCATACAAAACAACATATGGAGAAACACATCTGTTAGTGGTATGTTCAAATGCTCACTGATTTATTTACTTTACAATACATCAACACAAAAATCTGGTGAGCTTACAAATTTGGTGAGCTAACACATATTACTGGTGAGCTAACACATAATATTGGTGAGCTACCACACGCATTTGGTGAGCTAATAGGTATATGTAGTAAGCTCACACATAATATTGCTGAGCTACCACACGTATTTAGTGAGCTAATAGGTATATGTAGTGAGCTAACACATAATATTGGTGAGCCACCACATGTATTCGGTGAGCTAATATGCATATGTAGTGAGCTAACACATATTATTGGTGAGCTAACACACACTTTTTGTGAGCTATTACCTAATTCCAGTGAGCTGAACAAAGTTATTTATTGTACGCAGGTAAGAGCTTTTGGCAAATTTCTTCAAGAGAGTGTTGGCCACCCCAAACATGAAATTGTGAAGAAAATAGAACCAGTGCAAATAAGAATGCCATGGAAGATAACAGATAATGCAATAGATTGTAGAATTTTTTATATGAGACACATGCAGTCTTACTTTGGCAGGCAGATAAATGGGATTGCGGTTTCAAGAAAAATGAAGTTTACTAAAAATATTTTCTCCACTAAAATATCGTCAAATAAATACAACACTAATTAATGGTTAGTCTCGTTTTCTTTGTTTTGTTTGCAGGACAAAAATTTGCTTGACGTAATGCGAGCATGGTACTGCTATGAAATCATCAACAGTGAAGAAAATATATACAGGAATAGAGTGAAGAGGCTCACAAAGGAGTTCCATGATACACAACAAGCACAACTGAATGCAAAATCAGCCCAACCTCAAGTGCTAACAGCGTGACTAATCAACCTTGCTTTAAGTTAGACTAATTTTAGGAATTTATGTACCCAACAGTCTAATTTTAAGTTGGACTATTAATATGCTTACCTTTAATCATGGTGAAGTACTAGCAAACAACGTTCACTATTGGATATTTTATATCAATTACTATGTTTAATTCCAGTGAGCTCACAGCCAAACCCAGTGAGTTATATCTTTTACTATACTTAATTCTATAAATGAATGCAAAACCAAACTAGAATGATATTTTTTTTTATAATGTTAAGTCAAATATCAAAGTGTTCAAGATGTCATTGTCATACAATGCTATACTTTTATAAAATTATTAAATTGTATGTCAATAGTTTTGTAGAAAATAGTGAGTTAACAGATGAAACTAGTGAGCTATGAATCTTCAGCAGTGAGCAACATATTATGGGTGTCAAAACTATTCACCCTATTATAAACTTCAAAATTATTCAACATCATTTACTTACACTTCAAATAAAAAAACAATTCTCAATAACAAAAACAAAAAAAATCATAATGAATAAGAATACAAGTTCGAGGTCTATACTTAAGATACAAATTTACATTAAAATATTTGTTCAAAACAAACTATTGAATGGCCCAGATGAAAAAAATTCATTAATGGTAGAAGCCAATGCCCTCTCTGACCATAGCAAAATTTCATGCTTCATTCCCACGTAACTTGTCTCAAAAAATTAAAAAACATATACATAGCAAAAGTGTAAATGTAGTGAGAAGATACACTATATTAGTGAGCCAATAGATATTTTAAGTGTGCAGACACGCTATATTAGTGAGCATATTACCCTTGAATGCTAGTAGCTTCAGAAGAAGGATTCAACTGATTACTAGGAATCGTATCCCCATTTGGTTGCCTCAACCTTTCATCAAAAATCAAGCTGAAAGCCCTATATATTTCATTAAAATCTACTGCTGGATTAATGCAACTGATGCATTAGATGAACCTGCAGCAATAGCCCAAACCATCATAGCAAAAACGTACTTGTAGTGAGCATATATATAATTAGTGAGCCAACGTATAAATGTGGTAAGTGTAACCTGTGAGACTAACAGTGTGAGAATTGAAAAATGTAGTAAGCCAATACAAACGTCTAGTGAGCGGAAACCCTATATTAGTGAGCGTATTAAACCTTTTAGTGAGCTACAAACACGGAATAATTCTACTGGTATTGGCAACAAACTCAGCAAACTCCAAAAAGATATTACTATGAGAAATATAGCTTATTGAATGAGATTGTCAATATAATTTTACCTGATATTGAGATACATCTCCTCCATCCCTTGAAGAAAACCTTGTCTTCCTTGATCTAACAATGTTTGATATCTTCTCCAACGTACTCTTCCTCCTTTCACCTTTCTTCCTCGATCTTTCAGAGTTACCAATGATTTTGTTACCAGCAGTAGACTCCTGACCATTTTTAGTGTCAGAAACATAAATTGAACCCACAACAACACCAACATCAGCCTTTAAGTTGGCAAAAGCTTCTTCACATAGCTTTCTTGCTTAACTATTTTATTTCCTTGCAAGAAGCAAAGCCTCAAACTGCCAATGCATCTGAACCTTCCATATGGAATCAAGAACACCAACTGCATTACCGCTTACAGCTTCTTCTACAACTTGTGGAGGTCTTGTTAGCCTAGTCCATCGTTTTAAAATATATTGATCCAGGACTTTAGACACATAATGAACATTGAATATCCGCAAGCAGTGGTAGCAAAAAATACCACTCCCACTGTACTTTTTACAACCACAAACAATATTATGGTCTGGTAGAGTAAACCTAACCACAAACCCAAACTTCTTCCAAAGGCAATTCTCATACACAACATATGTATGCTCTGTACCATAGGGGCTAAGAAGATCTTAACAGCACCTTTCTCCTTTAATGTATTCATTCTCAAAAACTTTATACAAGTTATTCGTATAGATCTTCAAAGCAAGTTGCAAAATGCTAACATGTGGCAAGTACATCTCAGGAAATCCATCCTTATTTTTCACATTCTTATCCTTCTCCTTAATCCTCCACTCAGTAACAACATCATAGAATATATTGTAAAAATCAAACAAACCACAAGTGGGATTGACTCTCTTCAACAAAGAAGCATTTGTTAACTCACTTCTTTGTAACGATAAAATGCCACCAGAGAAAACATCCTTGCAAAAAGCTGGACACTATTTTTCTTTCAACCAATACAATCTAACTAACCAAGCATTTTTAGCACAATTATACTCTTCAACCAGCCTAACACATAAAACCAATTAGCACAAAATAATAAGTTGGTAAGCAGAAAAATGTAACATTTGTGAGCAGAAGGTATAATCTAGTGAGCAGACATATATAACCTTGGTGAGCAGACACTAGAACTTAGTGAGCATAAAGCAATAACTTGGTGAGCACATTAACAAACAGTAAATAGAGAGAGGGCTCACCTCTGCTAACAAAAATTAAACTCTGCTTCTATATCATATCTCATCAAAATATGGTCAAACTTATCAATAAATCCTCACAATACCCTAAGATGACAAATATTCTTTTTTGAATTCTCCAAGATGTGTTATGTACATAACCTATGCTTTGCCTAGGGGAAGACCTTTTTAATAGCATTTGCCATAGAAAATGCTTGGTCCGTCATCATAGTTTT